>LPNX010750294.1:97183-115330 GCA_001517045.1 Pseudotsuga menziesii | reverse complement strand
CCCCCCCCACCATCATTTAACCCTTGAGCCAACCTCTTCTTTGATTGACCCCTTCTAGGAACGAAAGGAAGTCTACACTTCTCTACAATGTGACCATAATGATGACAACATTGACTTCGAGAGGGCATGCCCTCATAATCCAATTTTTGGGAGTGGGATTCAACTCTAGTTAAAATGACTAATTTTTTTTTGGAAATCCCTCTCAATGGTTTATATTTACTATTGGAGCCTAATCCTTGGTGTCAGTAATATTCTTGTGAAAGGGTGACTAAGAATCACCCAAGGGTCAATTTTCATGTATATATGGAACATTTGATAATGAAAAAAATGAGCTTCCACGCCAATTTGTTTTGTCTTGTGTGCTTAATTGCCTATTTGTTGTATTTTCCGATTTGGGCATGTAATAGTGGTATGAGAGCCACACAAATCCACTTTGGTTGCCTCCCATTGTTATCTACCCTATATGCCCTCTTCATTACTGCCTCCTACCAAGATTAAATGTTCTATAGAAATTGAACGTTATGCCAGCATGTTAGCCACTCTGTCCCCCTATCCCCATCTCAACATAAGCTGCCCTCTGCAAAGAAATAGAATGCCATAAGAGTCTCACCTCTGATCTACAAAACCTAATGCACTGCTCCATCTCTTATATGTGAATACCACCCGCAAAACCCTAATTATGGCTTGTTGCACGACACCAGTATGTAATTTGCTGGTCAAATCCATTGGAGATCCATGAAGAAGTCCGTTGAAGATTGTAATATGGGCTCTCTCCTGGTGTGAGTAAGTTTATTTGCAATATTTTTGTTGGAGACGCCTTTAAACTCATGAACAACTGCATTTTCTGGAGTTGAATTCTAATTTGTGCATTGGAGACTGTGACTACAATATATCTCCCTCTGAGAACACCATTTCCACCGTGTGTGATACCTATCTCCTTCAAACCTGCGTGTTAGTTAAAACCTATATTTTGTGTGTGACCCTATTCTTGAACACTCATTTCCAAACATCATTGCACTTTCCATCTTCACGATGTGAGAAACTAGAGAATCATCTCCCTATGCTTTCCTTGGATTAAATTGAACAACCCTACTCCATTTTAAAGCGTTGAAGACATTGGCGACTATTGTTGTGTGATAGTTTTAAAACAACCAACAGAATTGATGCATCATCTTGAGCCTCTAATTCCTTGAAGATTTATGGGAAACATGCGGCCAATCTCTTTTCCCAATCAGTAACGGATTTCTCTGAGAATATGTTAAAACTAGCATTTATTCGAAAAGTCGGTGAGGAGTGTTCCAGAAGTAACAATCTTCTAGAAGCATCATTTTTTATAGGTAGCTGAAACAATGATCTGGTGTTGAAAAATATCTCCTAAGCAGATAGTTCTGGACACTCTCTAGATGTAATATTTTTACGTCGATAGGTGTATATATGTTAGAATTTTGGGGTGGACTACCATCTATGCTTTTTCATCTATCGACGAGAATGAGACAAGTGTGCAGTCTAGATTGATTCTATGGTAGTCGTCCAAGATTAAACGAGAATGAGACAAGTGTACTATCCAGATTGATTATATGAGTGTCGTCTAAAATTAATAATTAATAATTTCAAAAAAATAAAAAATAATTTAATTAACATGTGATAAGTAGAGTTAGTGATAGTTGTAAAAATTAAAATTAATCTTCAACTATTTGATTATTAGATACAACTACTAGCTTAACTCCATCAATTATTAGATACAACTACTAGCTTAACTCCATCGATTATTAGATACAACTATTAGCTTAACACAAATGTGTCTAGAACTATTAGCTTAACACAAATGTGTCTAGAACTATTAGCTTAACTTCAACTCTAATCAAAGTTATATTGGATAACTATTATATGCAACTATTCTATTAACTCCAATGATTCTACAACTATTAGCTTAACTACAACTCTAATTACTTACGGCTTAGTCCAAGTGCATTTGATATCTAGGAGTCTAGCTAATGTGCAGTCATGTAAGAGTCGAACTCCAAATAAAATAGTTCGAACTCTTAATAAATTCCTTTGAACTATTGTGATAAATGCACTTAGTGGCATGGTATTGTGCAACTCATGTGACACTTGAACTCCACCTACCAATCGGGATTCCACTTAATGTGCATAAGGCTTAGTCGAACTCTATTTGGAAGCTAGAAGTCACGATAACTCATAGCTCTTTTATTAACTACAATAGATTTATATTAGCTTAAGTATTAGATACAACTATTAGCTTAACTCCAATGATTCTACAACTATTAGATTAACTTCAACTCTAATTACTTACGGCTTAGTCCAACTGCATTTGGCATCTAGGAGTCTAGCTAATGTTCAATCATGTAAGGGTCAAACTCCAAATAAAATAGTTTGAACTCTTATGGTATTGTGCAACTCATGTGGCACTCGAACTCCACCTACCAATTGGGATTTCGCTTAATGTGCATAAGGCTTAGTCGAACTCCATTTGGAAGCTATAATTCACGATAACTCATAGCTCTTTTATTAACTACAATAGATTTATATTAGCTTAACTATTAGATGCAACTATTAGCTTAACTCCAATGATTTTACAACTATGAGCTTAAATTCAACTCTAATTACTTACAGCTTAGTCCAACTGCATTTGGCATCTAGGAGTCTAGCTAATGTGCAGTCATGTAAGATTCAAACTCCTAATAAAATAGTTCGAATTCCTAATAAATTCCTCTAAACTCATGTGATAACTACACTTAGTAGCATGGTATTGTGCAACTCATGTGACACTCGAACTCCACCTACCAACTGGGAGTTTAGTTAATGTGCATAAGGCTTAGTCAAGATAACTCAGAGCTCTTTTATTAACCACAATAGATTTATATTAACTTTTAAATTAACTATTAATCGTTCGAACTCCTTGTAAACAATTATAAAAAATAAAAAATAGCTCATGTGATAATTGAACTTAATGGCATGGTAATGTGTAGTCCATGTGACAGTTGAACTCCATCTAGCAGCTCGAAGTCAAGTTAATTAGTCAAACTACATTTTACAGTTGGGAGTTGAAGTAAAGTGCACTTCGTGTGATAGTATAATTCCTAATAAAATCCTCTGAACTCCTAATAAATTCCTCTTAACTCATGTGATAACTACACTTAGTGGCATGGTAATGTGCAACTGATGTAACACTCAAACTCCACCTACCAATTGGGAGTCCAATTAATGTGCATAAGGCTTAGTGCAACTCCATTTGGAAGCTAGAAGTCAGGATAAATCGAAGCTCTTTTATTAACTACAATAGTTTTATATTAACTTTTAAATTAGGCTATTAAATACAACTATTAGCTTAACTCCAACATGCTGATACAACTATGATCTTAACTTCAACTATGAGCTTAATAACCACAACTTAAGTGGTTTTTATGTTAGATTAACTATTAGATACAAGTAATTGACACATTCTTTAGGAAAAAAAATTATAACTATTAGGTTAAGTCCAATGATCATTACAACTTTAACTTAACTTTGACTCAGAAATTTTAATTGAACTGCAATGGTTGATATATTAACCTTTAAATTAACTATTAGATACAATTATTAGTTTAAATCCAATGATTCTACAACTATTAGCTTAACTTTAACTCTAATCACAATTATATTGGATAACTATTAGGTTAACTCCAATCATGATACAACTATTAAATTAATTTCACTGGTGATATATTCCTCTCGGCGTATTCCAAACATATTAATCTTATTAATATGGTTGTTGCTAGTTACATATAAATAGAACCCATTCTCAACAAATTGAGCAAGGTCTTCCATCTTAGATCCCTTAGTATGTGATATGTTTCTTTAGTGACTATTTGTATCAGAGCGGCCTGATGTTGAGCTATTGGGATGTTCTTGATGTCATCAATGCTAAGAATAAGCTGTGTGAAGAAAATAGAGCCGGTGAATCATCCGCGTGGTTGATGGAGAGCAAGTGTGCTAATGTTGGGCGATGGGTTGTCATCCGCGATGGGTTGTCATACTAGGCGATGGGTTGTCATGTGATGATGTTGGGCGATGGGTTGTCCTGTGATACTGGGCGATGGGTTTTCATGTGATACTGAGTAGATGAACTACCAATTGTGAAGTAGCTGGTTAACATAATTTCTATGTAGTAGTTGGGTGTTTCGAATATTGTTGTGAGATCACGGTGTAGAAAAGGATTTTCAAAATTGTTTTAGCTGCCATTTAAATGCTCAGTTGTGCTTAATATATTTTTTCCTTATATAACAATTAAATTCCATATCCATGTTTAATGGTGTTAAGAAGTTCTGTACAGGTCACAATGCTGAAGTGAGTATATGCTAAGTGCTAAGCTATTTCAGAGCCTTGGAGTTTGTTGAATGGAGAAAGAATTACAATAAAGTTGTTCTCGGGAAATTATTCACTCAAGTGAAGCCTGTGATAGTGGATTTTTATATTTAAAATTGTCCGTGCAAATTAAATTGCTAATTTCCTAGTGTAATAAGTGGGTGAATTTGTGAATTTAGATATTGGTGTTGTTTGGGTGAATATATTTGTGTGTGAAGGGGGTGTTGTTGTTATATGAAGGAGTAGTAATTGTTGTTTGGGTGAATATATTTGTGTGTGAAGGGGGCATTATTTGTACTGAGTAAAATTATATTTAGAGGTACCTTAACGAAGTTTTTGATATGGCAATATGGGCATAATTCTCATAATTAAGTTAAATGGAAAGAATTATAATGAATGGATTCATAAAATAGAATCATTTTTAACAATGAGAAAGCAATATGATTTGGCTAGTGGAAAAGAAATGCCTCCCACTTAACAAGAGGCTCTTGAAAAATGGGATCAAATAAATAAGGAAGGTGGAGCATATATCAAAATTTATGTATCTGATGAAGTGTTTACTGAAATTAGGAATTTGAGAGATGGCATTGAGATATGGAAAATACTTAAAGATTTGTATCATAATACTAGTGAGTCATGGATATTAAATATCACTAGTGATTTACACAATTTGAAGTCGTCTAATAATCAAGAAATTGCACCTCATATAAAGAAGTTGAAATATTTGTGAAATGAATTAGAAAGCATTGGCAAAACATTGGAACTGTTAGAAAAGTAAAGGGAGCGATCGAGTGATGAAAAATCATGCACTTGTCTCCAAGAGAAGATCATTTCAATACACAAAGAAATTTAATGATAAGACAAGACAGTTTTCAAATCATCTTGAACAAAAGAAGCATTATTATAGATTTAATAACAATTGTAATTATTGTGGAAATCCATGGCATTATGCAAAGGATTGTCGCAAGAAACAACGGGACATACAACAAAGACAACCTAAGTTTTCAAGACATAAAATCTCTATAGGAGAAAAAGGTTATGCACTTTGTGTTTCTCTTAAATCCAATGCTTCAAATAAAGATGAATGGGTTATAGATTCTGGTGCAACTCATCATATGTCCCATAACTAGCATACCCCCAAAGCGGGGAAATGAAACACATAAGAGAATTTCTATATGTTTTAAAAAATGCGAGAAAGCTATGTGTAGATAATATAAGTTTATGAAATGAAAACAAGTCTAGGAAAAAAAGTGAAAATAAGTAACATCAAACTTCTAAATCGCCACATAAGTGAAAATAAGTTTCCTCCAAAAGAATTTTGTACAGAAAGTTTTTAAATTTGAAAACATTCGGTGAATAAGTCAATGTTTTAGCCTCGATCCTTTGAATTCCAATGAAATCTTACAAAGTAAAAAAGTCCAAAAATCCAAGAGGCATAGTTATAGGAGTTTTCAAAGTTTTAGGTAGCTTTAGAGAACCTAGAAACCCCTAGACGTGGAGGAACTATATACCTTTGAAACTGAGACCTAACCTGGACGTGGAGAGACTATACCTTTGAAATTGAAACTTGAACTCTGAGAGACATCAAAATTTATGCACATAAAAATTTGCACTAGCGACACCATTTTTCCTGTTGACCATTTTCATGGGTCCTCTTATAATCTCATGTATTGAACATCATTGAATGGCCAAATAAGGTTGACATGTGAAGAAAATATTTTATTTCAAGTTTTTAGCTTGTTGCATAATTGTCATGACCTAATGGATGCAAAATCCAACCTCTTTCTGCACATATTGTAGCATAGGGGACACAAGTTTTGATAGACTTAACAATTCCATTAAATTTATTTTTAGCTTTTACCTTCACACATAATTACATGACCAAAACATACACGTAGATCCCAATAACACTTGACTGCAAGAATGAAGGGTGGTTTTCCCTTTTTACTTGAAAAGAAGAAGGCTGATTGTTAGCTCTAGTATCCCATCATAACTGCGTTCCTTTCAATCTTTTTCACTTATAAAAATACATTTATAAAATAAAGGAGATTTAAATACCATCAATTATACTTTAAAATTTTAACTCTCATTTATTATTATCTTGAAAAACTTAAAATATAAATCCCTTGTCTTTGTCTTTTTCTTGAAACAAATTCAATTACAATCTCAAAAAATTAAAATATAAATTGCATGTCTTCTTGTTGAAACAAAATTTCATTTAGGTAAGAACCAACATATTTAATAAAATAATAAAAATAAGCTATGTTTGCTCAAATATTTTTGATTTGGAATTATAAAAAACAAGTTCTAAATGCAAAAGAAATCTTAATTTAGCATGGATTTATAGTGATATGGAAGAGCTAAAAACATTGGGAGATCTTAAGCTACATAAACCCATGATGACGATTTAAATTGAAAATAAAGTGCTTAATTTCCAATGTAGCCATAAAAATATTAAAGACAAAATAGTACGGTGTTATTATAAAACAACCATAAATCATGAGCTTGATCATCCTCCCTATAGTAATAAAGTTGCAACCCTCAAGATATAAATGATGATTGCTAAACTAAGAACTAATTCACATGATTAGAAAACAACCATAAATCATGAGCTTGATCATCCTCTCTATAGTAATAAAGTTGCAACCCTCAAGATACAAAAATGATGATTGCTAAACTAAAAACTATTTCACATGAGGTACAAAGTGTAACAAGAGATGGGGGCTTTTGAGAACTTCTTGAGAAAAGAGAATCTATAATTTATGAAACTTATAGGAGATTTTATTGTGAATTTAAACTCACACAAAATAATTTTAAGGTTATCGTTCCTTAATTTTCTTTGTTCACTCTCTCTTCCCCATGTATGATAAACCAAGTTGGTCTAAAGAATGTTAAAAGTCAACATTGTCATCATTTTTATCAAAATTAACTTCTTCAACTCCTTCTATCTATATTGATTTCAAGTTGAAGTTAAATTAACATTGATATTCAAATATTTAACATATATTTGTTGATATCTTTAATAATTGTTATATAACTCAATAAACTTTAGTAATTTTTATCTATAACATTTATATGAAATATGACCTTGGTAATTGGAATGACCATAAACAACTTGTATCACCCATAGTATTCTAAGCTAACCATACCCATAGTATGCTAAGCCAACTATAGAAGATGCTCAAACATTGTCTTTCTTTATCTTGTTTCACTTAAATACATCTAATACACATATACGTATTATAATTCTCTAAATTCAATATATCTAAGATTCAATAAGGTGAAATACAGATATACTTATTACAACTCTAAGTTAAATATATCTTTGATTCACTCAACGTACAAACGAGGAGGCTCTCAGCCCGCCTCTGCCTCTACCTGTGCGCCACCATGACCGAATTCCTCTCACTCGGTATGCAGATGGGTGTGTCAGCTCTCCTTCGCCCGCTACCTGGGGTAGAGTCCGATGGCCACCATGCATTCCCAGCATCCCTCATCGGCTGAAGCACTGACCCATCCAATCCATGCCATGCCATGCCATGATGGGGAACATAGAACCGGATTGCCCAGTCCTCGTTCCTGCACGTGGAATCTCAGGGTCTGGCGGAAGGGTTCTCCTGTTTGTTTGCGTTGGTTCTCAGGATTCCTATCCCACTGCATTTCCATTTCTTGTGATCACCAAGAGTTTAACGAAGAGGAGATTCTGAGACTTATCAATGTGCGCACTCAGGAAATTAATGTGAAGGGTTATACGTGAGTTCAAATGGTTGCAGCAGATTCTTCAAGGCCTGGAAACAGCTCGGTTGTTGTTAAAATGCACGAGATCACAAGTTCGAGTATGACCTCGAGCAAGGTTATTCCTTTGAAGAATTCTTTTCAGTCCTCTGAATTTGCATCCTTCCACAGTTAACCAGACTTCGTTAATCAGCCCGTTCATGGAAGTTCCAATCAACATCAAGATCCGGTGGATACTATCAATAAATTGAAGTTCTTTGTTGCTTCCTTTAGGTGAACGTAGAGAAAGAAAATCTGGGAGAACGAATTACAGCGCTGCAGCGGCTCGTCTCACCTTTCGGAAGGTTAAAATATTACGAAAATGATTTAAAATAAACTAGTGATGGAGAAACACATTTAAGCGGTGGACAGGGGGCGGCTCCTCATAGCCTGTCAACAGACAAAGAAAGCTGGAGGAGGCCGTCCCGTTAATAACACCTTGCCTCTACCTGTGCGCCACCATGACCGAATTCCTGCTACTCGGTATGCAGACGGGTGTGCCAGCTCTGCTTCGCCAGCTGCCTGGGGTCAAGTCCTATGGCCACCATGCATGCCCAGCATCCCTCATTGGCTGAAGCACTAACCCATCCAATCCATGCCATGCCATGCCATGATGGGGAACATGGAACCCGATTGTCCGGTCCTCGTTCCTGCACGTGGAATCTCGGGGTATAGCGGAAGGGTTCGCCTGTTCGTTTGCGTTGGTTCTCAGGATTCCTACCCCACTGCATTTCCAATTCCGTCCTTATTCGGGCCTGTTTTTATGTTATTTCCAGTTGTGTTCTCGCGATCACCAAGAGTTTAACGAAGAGGAGATTTTGAGACTTATCTACACGCGCACTCAGGAAATTAATGCGAAGGGTTATACGGGTTATACGCGAGTTCAAAAGGTTGCAGCAAATTCTTCAAGGCCTGGAAATAGCTTAGCAGTTGTTAAAATGCACGAGATCACAGGTTCAAGTACGACCTCGAGCAAGGTTATTCCTTTGAAGACTTATTTTCAGTCCTTCGAATTTGCATCTTCTCTCTCTGTTTCAAATTGCAAATCAAGGTTACAAGGTTGAGTTTTATAAAGACAAAAAAGCTTAATTAAGGATATTAATAATAATTATAAGGTGGTTGCTTTCGATATGTAGAAAATGGACTTTATAAGTTTGGAAGGTTTACTTCAAATGGAAAGGATTTGGTTGCAGAAACAAATAATGTCAATAGGTTATGGCATGAAAGGATAGGTCACTTGAATTATAAAATTCTTAATCTAATGAAAAAGTTTGAAATGGTGTATGGACTACCTAAAAATTTCCAAGGGAAAGAAGTTTGTGAAGCATATATGTCTAGAAAGCAACCTATGGAAGATTTTGTAAAAGGTAAATCATGGAGGGCCAAGACTCCACTTCATTTGGTTCATAGTGACCTTATGGGACCATTAGAACATCCATCCATTTCAGGTTTTATGTATGTTTTGACATTTATTGATGACTATAGCAGAAGGATTTGGGTTTATTTTCTAAAGCAAAAAAATGAGGTATTTGATAAGTTCAAGGAATTCAAGTCCTTTGTAGAAAAACAAAGTGGACGGTACATTAAGATTTTAAGGACAAATAATGGAAAAGAATATGTGAACAAGGATTTTGATATTATTGTATGTATAATGGAATTAAAAGAAAGAATATAGTCCCTTATACACCTCAACAAAATGGTGTAGCTTAAAGGAAGAATAGGACCCTTATGGAAATGGCTAGGTGTATGTTACATGCTAGAAATATGGATCCAAATTTTTGGGCCGAAGCTATAAATGTTGCATCTTATATTATCAATAGGTCACTTACAATTGTTGTCAAACATAAAACTCCTGAAGAGGCTTGGGGTGGAAGAAAAACAACTGTAGGCCATTTCAAATTTTTTGGGTGTGATGCATATGTTCATATGCCTGAAGAGAAAAGGAAGAAACTAGACAAAAAAAATCACAAATGTATTATGGTTGGTTATAGTGAATCATTTAAGGCCTACATGTTGTATGATCATGATACAAATAAAATTCTTATTAGGAGAGATGTGATATTTGAAGAAAGTTGTATAATATCTTCCAAATCTTCTTCCTCTATTCCTATGTCTTGATCCAATCTTGGTGACCCGACTATTGAAGAAAATTTTGATGACATGACTAATGAAGAATGGTTTGAATCTTGTGAAGAAGGTATTGTTATTGTAGGTACACAAGATAAAAATAATGATTCGATCCGAAAAAAACAAGGAGTATTCAAGAGATTTATCAAGAAGGTCCAAGGCATTATCTTAACTATGCTCTTATGACTAGAGTGATGAATGTTGATGATCCACATGTATTTGAAGAAGCACAAAGGAAAGCCTAAATGGGATGCTGCAATGAAAGAGGAATATGATTCTCTAATGAAGTATCAAACTTGGGAGATGACTTCTCTTCCAGAAGGTAAAAATCTCACTGGTTGCAAGTGGGTATATATGACAAAGTTCACCTCTGATGGAAAAGTTGAGAAGCATAAGGCCAGGTTGGTTGCAAAAAGATGCTCACAAAAAGAAGGTATTGCCTATCATGAAACATTTGCTCATGTTGCTAAAATGACTAAAATTCGAATAGTGGTTTCTCTAACTGCAAAATTTGGTTGGGAGTTTCATCAAATGGATGTAAAAAGTGATTTTCTGCAAGGTGACTTACATGAAGAAATATCATCAAATGGATGTAAAAAGTGCTTTTCTGCAAGGCGACTTACATGAAGAAATCTCATCAAATAGATGTAAAAAGTGTTTTTCTTCAAGGCGGCTTACATGAAGAAATCTATATGCAACAACCCCCTCGTTTTAGAAAAATTGGCCAAAAAACTGTTTGTAAGTTAAAGAAGTATTTGTATGGATTGAAGCAAGCTCCCAGAGCTTGGTACTCCATAATCAATGGCCATTTCTTAAAGTAAGGATTCAAGAGAAGTCCTTATGATCGTGATCTTTATGTCAAAAATTGTAATGGTGATATCATAATTGTGGTCCTATTTGTAGATGACTTGATAATTACAGGAAGCAAAGTAAGCCATGTATATGACTGCAAGGGGTAGTTAAAGAAGGTGTTTGATATCACAAATTTGGGGTTGTTACATTACTTTCTTGGCATCCAAGTTTGGAAAGAGAAAGATATGATTCTTCTATCATGACAAAAGTATGCACTTGATTTATTAAATAAGTTTAAGATGGAGAATTGCAAGGTAACTCCCACTCCAATTAATACAGGGGTTAAAATAAGGAGTAAATCTATTTCTGAAAAATTTGATGGTAGACTATATAGACAACTAGTGGGAAGTCTTCTTGATCTAATGGCCACTAGACCATATATTGCATATGCAATTGGAATGGTTTCTAAATTTATGGCAGATCCTCATCTTGAACATTGGAAAGCAGCTAAAAAAATCCTTAGATACATCAAAGGAACATATTATCTTGGACTCGAGTATCAATATGGTGGAAATGTTCAACTAGTTGGATACACAGATTCGGATGGGTGAGGAGATGTTGAAGACAAAAGATCAACTTCCGAATATGTTTTTCATATTGATTCGGGAGCGATTCCATGGAGTAGTAAGAAACAAGCTACAATTTCTTTATCATCAACAAAAGTTGAATTTAAAGGTGCAACTATTGCAACACAAGAAGCTACATGGCTAAGAAGAATCCTTGTCGAACTAAATCATTCTCAAACAACAGCTACAACTATTTATTGTGATAATCAAAACACAATACAATTGATGAAAAATCCATTTTTTTATGCAAAGACCAAACATATTGAAATCCATCATCATTATGTTCGTAAACAAACACAAGAAGACAATTTCATATTGAAATATTGTATAACAGAAGATCAAGTTGCTAATATAATCACTAAACCATTAAACATTGTAAAATTTGAAAAGTTTAGAAGCATGTTAGGGCTTAAAAAAGTGTGCCCTTAATAATGTAACTCTATAAACATTAAGGAGAGTACTAAAACTAGAATTAAAAGATGATAATGTTTATTGATATCAAGTAGGTGAGGAATGTTCCAGAAGTAAGAATCTTCCATAAGCAACATTTTATTAAGGATAGCTGGTAGCTGAAACGGTGATCTTGTGTTGAAAATATCTTACTGAGTATAGAGTTCTAAACACTCTTAGAGATGTAAGATTTTTACCTATAAATAGAACCCAATCTCAGCGAATTGGGCAGCGGCTTCATCTCTTAGTCTGTGATATGTTTCTTTAGTGACTCTTTCAGAATACATGGTGTTGCCTTCCTTTATTCGCATAGCTTTGTTTATATTTCCTTACCTCTAAGTCTACCACGTCCGCAAAAACCCTAACAATATCTTCAATGGTGATCGTTTAGCTACAGGATTGTTCACAACTACATGGTTATTGGTTCTCACAACCTAAGCGAGAGGACATACAAGTGATATTCCACTACAAAGCGAAATTTGAGTGGCTGCTTCAAAATGGTTGTGTTCAAGGCAACGAGAAAAGTGCGGATGTGAACCAAAGAGTTGCTTTGAATTGCAATTTTTGATGGTTCTATTATGTGCTGTATGCTTTCAGCCGAAGAGCAACAAGAAATCCTGGCACATGAAATCGATTAATGATATAGGGATCAGATTTCATCCACTCTTGATGAGATGAGAAGCTAAACTCGGGCCTTCTCTTTACTTGAACAATGCATTTCTTTTGCGTTGAATGCTTAAGGAGCCATTGTTCCAGGTGACGGGTGTAACAAAGTTTTCAAAAAAATTATAATTCTTGATTGGAACCATGAGTTCAGAACGGGCATGGTTGGTGCTTCTCTCAAAAGGCGTAATACACACTGTCATGAGATTTGTCTCTTGACTTAATTCATCGAAGGCTCATATCATTGAATATATCATTGAATGCGACTGTGTTTGCTAAGCGTTGAGCTCTTTCTCAAACTGGGAGGAGAACCCAAGAGTTGCATTTTCTGTCCATTGAAACGGTGAAGAAGACCATGGCGATGAACCTGTGGTAAATCCCGTTGATGAAGCGTTGTGATGTCTGAAGTGCATAGGATCTCTGCGTACTCTTTCAGTGAAGGCTGAAAATGAGGTGAAGACTGCTTGCTCTTCTTCTTTTTATTGTGCGTGGAGGAAGTGAAGAGAGACGATTGTGAGAGATTGCCTCTTGGTACAGGTGAGCTCTCTTGCAACGTTGAAGAGTTGAAACATTGTTGATAACTACCTCTTGCTGCATCCACAACTTGAGAGACTACCTATTGCTGCATCCACAACTTGAGAAGACTCGTGCTACAAATTTAATCGAGTCAAACCCTAGCGTCTGCTGAATTCTCGAAATTTACATGTTTTGATCCTCGAAATTCTTTTATTTTGAGCTATATATAGAAGTTTTGACAAATATTTTGAGGTTTGATGCTTAAGAGAATTAGCAGTATGGGGATTGTGAATACTGTGATATTTAAATAATGAAGCGAGTGGGTTTATCTCCAAAATAAAGACTCTAAGGAGGAAAATAAGAATCCGCGGCAAAATGCAATAAATCCATATCATTCTACAAACTGTAAAGTGAAGCGCTAGGTCGTGGATTCCAGCTTATCTTTCCTTCATTCAGGATAAGCACCTCTCCGAAGTACTCTTTTCAGCATTCATTTTTTTGTTACATTTGCTTGAAAAAGAAATTTGTAATGTATGTGGATCAACAGAAGTTTTGCCATGCTTAATCAGTTGTTTGATATCACTGAAAATAATACAAGATCTTTGTAAAGAAGTAAGGAGCAGAAACCTGTGGTTCTCTCTATGGTGTGAGCACTAGTCCGACCAGTTAAGAGTTGTGTGAAGAACTTGCGGGGAGGGGGGTGTAACAAAAGATTGTTAGAGCTTTTGCAAAGATTTTGTATTAGATAATTGAATATCAAGTCCAAAAGTAGAGATAAGATTTGAAGTTTGCAGTCTGTTGCTACAACTACAACTACTTCAAAAGAACTTGTAGAAGCTGACCATCGTCATCCAAGAACTGAGGTATAGCATATTACAAATTGAACATTTAGAAGTGTAACTTACAAAACTGTGTTTGTTTTTAAGTTCTAGTGTATGTTTTTGGTACTTGTAAATGTGTTATTGTACAGTACCAAAATTGAAGAAGAGTTTAATTGTATTGTATGTGGATGTATTTTTGGCTAAGACCAACTCCCTCTTCTCGTGTAACTTTGAATCTGAGGAATCTTGGTTGTAAAGGGCGGAGTTGAAAAAATCCCTCGGTCTAATTGAGTAATTTGTACTCGCTCCTTCTTGCAAAAGGAGGCCTCACATAGTCCTCATAATGTCCCATATTGAAGAAACATTGGAGTTGTTGAACACTCTAATGTATAGTGATGTAAATGACTCGATCACAATCAACAAAGATACACTCCAAACTATTATCAATCAACAATCAGTTTTGAAAGCTAAAAAGGATGATGCACATGATAGGAATCAACATTCTTAACTAGTGTTTGTTCAAAAAAATCCCTTGTTTGAAGTTGAAGATGACTCTTATTAGCTGCTAGAAAACAGTGAAATAATGTGAGAAGATGTTCAGAGTTCCAGATGCCAGCATTGTGACCAAGTTGGCCATATGAAATATCAATTTTTGTTTTCATCCTTATTAGCATTGCGAGAAGCATAACCATTCTTCATATGAGTGTGTGAAGTTGAAGAAACCTGTAAGCATGAAGCTTGCAATGAAATATTGTGCCACTTCTTACTTTGGACATGACAAGGGGAACATGATGTCAAGATTCAAGTTTCAAAGCCTCCTCCTAACAACAAGCAGTCATATCCTTCATTAAGTAAGCCAAAATAAGCGAGTATGATCCATAGTTAGACTGGAAGCCCAGATTAAGTGATGTAGCCACATAGACAGAAGAGAACCATGCCCGAGAGTACTCATGTGTTTTGTGTCTACTTTTGACACCGTGAGACTCTCCTCTCCTCACATTGTTCTTGACAAAGGGGAATGAAGACTGTCAGAAACAAGCAAGCGAGATCAAGCGAGCTTGTTAAGAGCTATGTTCTACTGAGCTTCACTTGGTTGGTGGAAAGCCTGAAACTGGTAACCACCAGTTTTGAGAGAACCTTTGATTAGCATAATACAGTGCAAGCTTCTAGCTAACTTGTTAGGAAGATGATTGTCAAGTTGGAAATGTTCAGCAAGTTACAATTGTTCACGTCCTATTTCAATGCTCCAAATGGTTTGTGGTTAGTCTACAACCACCAATTCAGTAGAATAGTCCAGCCTCCTATTGGTTCTACTAGCCTCTAAGCCTTTTTGCCAAGTTCCAGACATAAACTCTAAGCCTTCGCGCCAAGCTCAAGAGTTGGTGGTTCGCCTTAAACCATCCACATGGCAGAAGAATTTAACTTTTTCTAGCCCCTTGGTTAGTGGCCATCCAAAACTACCTCTTTAGAGAGAACTTGTATTTAGCAAAATACAATGCAAACTTTTGTTAACTTGCTTGGCAATTCAGATTATCAAGATGGAAATGTTTAGCAAGTTGTAGTTGTCCACTTCCAATTATTCAAGTCTCCTTTTTTTCCTTAGACTCATGTACACCCTTCAGATTAAGAGGGGTTTGTTGGAGCCTAATCCTCAGTGTGAGAAATATTCTTGTGTACAGGATACCAAGAGTCACCTAGGAGTCCAATAGACCTCTTGGAATATGAAACCCAAGGGTCAATTCTCATGTATATATATGGAACATTTGATAATGATAAGTATAAGTTTTCACACTAATCCTTTCTATCTTGTGTGCTTAATTTCCTATTTGTCTCATTTGGGCATCTAAAATTTACCGAGATGTGCACCATCACCAAATTTCTTGTCTCTAGAAAGGACATGTCAGCTTGTAGAAAAACCACAGGGAATTTACTATCTTTTCAAAAATACTCAAGGCCCAAAAATACAAAGGTAAACCTTGGAGTCTCACCTAGAACGAGGCTGAATCAAAGCACTCCAGAGTAGTGTCGAACAATGGTGTCCAAGGTTTCACGAAAACTAGAGAAGAGTTTATCCTCCAATTTCAAGAAATCACCTAGCTTGTATCCTACCTTTTCCTGAACAAAAAGTTGAACCACCCTTTGTCCATAGGGATCACATATGGGGCATAGATGAACTTCTATGACCAATTTTCTACTACCCACACCTTCACAGTTTTATCTATGAAGTGATGGCTCTGAGCTCAACCAACCATTTCCAAGTCCACCATCTTGACTACTTGATTAAACTAAATATCTTCCCAAAGAACCAAAGTTACATCTTTACCCGCCTTAACACATTTGCTTTTTCTATGGCGACGTAAATGTTTTTTTGCTCCCTTCCCACTTACTTTATTGCTTCCAATAGGCGATATCCTAGGGCCAGACTCGCCCACTTCCCCTGATGTACCTTCACTATTGAAATCCTCTTAAACCAAGAAGGAACTAATAAATCCTTGCTCCTTTAGCTCACAAGCCACACCAGCATAACCCCCAACCTCCTTTCTTCCTAATCGGTTTGGAGAAAGAGGATAGAGACCTTCTTAAGGAACTACCTCCAAGGCTTCTATTGAAAGCAAGGCAAATCATCCATCCAAACACAGAGCAAAGACATTTACATTTTGCTGAAATCACCCCACCAATTCTGGAGAGAGAAAAGGAAAGGCCTGACCATGAACCAAATTTAGGTTGTTACACCCCAAATGCCAAAGAATATTTTCTAGACCATGCCCTTGAGAAATCAGGGACCACATATGAAGGGAAGAATAACTCCTGAAGTCTGAATAAGGAACCTAGCACTTCAACAACTGAATTGGTAGCACCACCTCTCCCGATCTCCTGCCAAGTGTGCTAACTTCCAAAAATATGCTTGCATGCCCTTCTTTCCTGGTCTCCATCTATTTATTGATCACAACAACTTTCCACCCACGGCTGTTGATGGGTTTTTTAAAACCTTACACAAAACGCCCACCCCTACTGCCAACTTGCAACCAAAAGATCGAATGGCTCGCATATGGGTCATCCAAAAATGTAGTATCTCATCACGATCATACATCATGTCTAAAACCTACCAAAACCATAAAAGGTAGGTGGTAGCCTTCCTTCATCCCCCCTATGGCTGCTACAAGCTTGCAGCCCTACACCTAGGGTTTCCTCCACCTTCATTTCCTCCCAATCAAATCCTTCCATATGTGTGTGTGTGTGTTATACCTATGATGCCCCCCCCCCACCCCCCACCGCGCGTGTTATGGAGAGAAATTCCTATGGCTTGGGGTACCACAACAGACAGCTAGACTCCAGAAATCAATCTTTCCCAATATGCAATAGAAATAAAAACATCTAACACTAAAGGATCGAACCTCGTACCTTATTCCAGACGGTTGAAGTAGATCCCCGTTGAGCTTTCCAATCTTCAGCTTGAATTGTTATAGCACGTCCTCAACAACAATTAAACAATACAAGCATATTATATTTCATGGTGTTAGATCTATTCTAGCATATATAATCAATAATGTATAAGGATTTGACATATTCCAATGGATGCAACATTCATTCAAATACACATTACTGGACAGGAAAAAATATTTCTATTAATATGAATCGGAGATTACAAGTGACAACCTCTGACGGCACGTCTGCGAACCGGAGAAACTGAATCCCCCACTTGGGCCTCCACCACCTCAATCCTCCATCACTCCGATAGCAAGCTCACTAACAAAGGCAAGCTTGGGAAGAACACAACAGTGCTCCAAAGGGACAAAGGGATGCAGACTCAAGTATAGTTCTGGCAACAATGGACTATAGTTTCGGTACTCTCAATTCTCTCTTATGCTTTCAATGTCTCAATGGTTCCTTATATAGCTTTCCAAAGTGATACTGAAAGGTCGAATCCGTGCGATCTCAAGGCATATGGAAGGCCAGGAGTCATATGAGTCAGATCCAAGTCAAGGAACGGTCCAACAGTTTTGGATTATGTC
>LPNX010750294.1:31173-96975 GCA_001517045.1 Pseudotsuga menziesii | reverse complement strand
CCCCCCCCCCCCCCCCCCCCCCCGCCCGCACTCTCCTTACCTATACATTTTCTTTCTTTGTCTGGTTTCGTATCCAAAACTGTGACCTACAACCTATGACCTATGTGGTGTATTCATCTTTGTGTGTATCTCATGTATTTCTCCTCTGTGTGTGTATTGGTGCCTCCATGCAAGACATTTGGTGACTTAGACTTAACAACATTGGGTTCTCCATTCTTATGAGTTTTAATTATGACCACAATATCTTGAGGTTGTTCTTTGTCCCTATATGGCAATGGCATGGCAAGAACTCGATCGTTTACTATGATAAATATAGGTTTCTTACACCCAAGGGTTTGTTCAGAGAGGGAATAGTATTTACCTATCCTAAACTAGAGGAGAATCGTGATTTGCTTCCCAAAGAATTTCATTCTTGGTCCTACGTTTACTTGTTGAAATGAGAGTTCAACTTATGTCCTTTATTGTGGCTCGACACAATAATTTCTAGGGTTCCTATTTTCATGTATAGTGTTTGATATGTTAATAAAAACAACTAAAGCAATGGTTTGTTTTTAGGTTAAGTTTATCCTGAAGGACCTTTATAAATTAACGTTGTATGCCTAAGTTGTATGCATGGATGAAGATCAAGTGTGATTGTTATAAGCTTGTTTCAATAACATGTAAACTTGGGGTCCAATGTCTAGGGTCTAAAATATTTGCAGATGGAAAATTTTCCTCCACACAACGACTATAGGGATCACTGTATTAAAAAACAAGAATATATTATAATAATTTTACATTAATTTGTTTTTACCCCTTCTTTGTAAGTTGAAATTTGAAGGATAAACTAATTTCATTCTAAATGCATGTATCATATAATCAACCCATGTAAAATATTTTAAAATTCAACCTTGTTGAAAATGCATTTTCTAGTTTCAACAATTGGAGAGATGCTCAATGGTAAGGACAACTATCTAGAGTAGTCAAGGAAGATCAAGCATACCCTCATCTTCAAGAATCAGTGGGATGGTGTTTTTGAAGGAGAGGGTGGTGTTGCGCCTAAAGAGAAAGTACTCGCAATATGGAAGAACAAAGTTAAGAAGACATGCACTAATCACTGCGAAAATAAGTGAAGAGGTGAGTGGACAAATCTTATCTGCTAAGAATTCTTACGATGCTTTGAATAAGATGAAATATTTGGATGACTCACACTTATAATTAGAGCTAATTCAATTGTTGTTGAAGCTCTTCAACTTAGAGTTGAAGGATAATGATCCCATGGATGTACATCATGCATGGAATTGATGTCAGTGGTGTGAATGTAGAACTTCATCTCGTTGCCTTCATCAAGGTCCTCTACCCCACATATTAACACTATCTTGAGTCACTTCAAGCTAGTGGCCAACTAAAGGATCTCAAATTTGGCACTAAGGTGGAGAAAATTGTAGAAGGAGAGAAAGTCTTTGGAAAGAAGACAGTTCAACACAATACAGAGACTATGTGCCTGGCTCAAAAAGGGAATAATCAATCACATGATTCTTCTAAAGGAGATGGTAGCAAAAGAGGATGTGGAAGAAATTACTTAAATGGCAAGGAGTAAACAAAACCATAGTGAGAGATCCAGTCTTCAATGTGTCATTTGTGGAAAGAAGGGACATAAGTTAAAGACATGCATAATTCATTTGGATAATATCACATAGAAGAAAGAGTAGAGAAAAGAAATAGGTAAATTTCATCATTATTGTGCAAGTTACACATTGCAATATTTGCATACATAATTTTTTATTCAATACTTCATTTTCTTCTTGGAGAGATATTTGGTTACTTGACATTGGTTCTACCTACACATGACCTTTAGAAAATATTTCTTTAAAGAATTGAATGACAATGTAGATGGTATAATTTGTTTTGCAAATAAATCTAGCCTCAAACCTAAGGGAATTGGAACCATCATGCTTAAATTGCCTAGATTCCTAGACTTTATGTTGCATAATGTTCTCTACCTTCCAGAGTTGTAGAGGAACTTGCTATCTCTTGTGCACATTCAACAACAAGGTCATTCCATTCATATGGATAATGGAAAATTTGAGATAAGGATGTCTTTTGACAACTTGGCCATCTTAAAAGGATGGGAATATTAGATAATGTTGATGGTGAAAGGGACATCTACAAGGGCACAAAATTTTACACACCTATCACACCATGATGCAGGTACATAGTCATCTAGTCTTTTGTGGCATACTAGATACAGGAATATCAATTATGATAGTCTTCATTTGTTGAAGAAGAATAGTGTTCCTGGTCTACCCATGATTCTAAACAAATTGAAGCAGTCTGATGCATGTTTCCATGACAAACATCACAAACAACCTTTTCATGATTCCAATTCCAGAGCATGTAGAAAATTAGTTCATATACTATGACTTGTGTGGCCCCATGCCTATTGCTTCTACAAATGGTAATAAATATCTCATGACTTTTATTGATGATTACGCCAGGATTTGTTGGGTTTATTTATTGAAGCATAAATTTGACACATTTGAAACATTTAAAATTTTCATGTATGGATTGAAAATGAAGTGCAATCTCACATAGACACTCTTCATCGTGATAATGGAAAAGAGTATGCCTAATGAATTTCAAAACTATCCTCGTCAATATGGGGTTATGCATAGTATCTCCCTTTCCTACGCTATAGGAGAATCATGATTTTCTTCCCAGAGATTTTTGTTGTTGGTCCTATACATGCTTGTTGAAATGAGAGTTCAATTTGTGTCCTTTATTGTGGCCCAATGCAATGATTTCCTAGGTTCCTATTTTCATGTGTAGTGTTCAACATGTTATTAAAAACAACTTAAACAATGGTTTATTTTTAGGTTAAGTTTAACCTGAAGGATCTTAATAAAGTGACATTGTACACATGATTTGTATGAATGGATGTATATCGAGTATATAAACTTGGGGCCCCATGTCTAGGGTTTGAAAATTTTACACTTGAAAAAATTTGCTCCTCACAACAACTATAGTGATCATTCTATTAAAAAAAGATATTATAATAGTTTTACATTATTTTTGTTTTTACCCCCTTTTTGTAAATTGAGCTTTGAAGGACAAACTAACTTCATTTTAAATGCATGTATCATATAATCAAGGCCATGTAAAATCTTTTTAAATTCAACCCCGTTGAATATGCATTTTCTAGTTTCAATTCTTAGAGCAATGCTCAATGGTAAGGACAACTATCTAGAATGGTCAAGCAAGATCAAGTGTACCCTCATCTTCAACAATCTATGGGATGGAGTTTGTGAAGGAGAGAGTGGTGTTGCGCCAAAAGAAAAAGAGATTGCAATGTGGAAGAACAAAGATAAGAAGACATATGCACTTATCACTATGACAGTAAGTGAAGAGGTGAGTTGACAAATCTTATCTACTAAGAATTCTTATGATGCTTTGTAAAATTTGAAAGATTTGTATGACTTACACTTATAGTTGGAGCTAATTCGGTTGTTGTTGAAGCTCTTCAACCTAGAGTTGAAGGATAATGATCTCATGGATGTAGCATATGATATTAAATCCATCATGAATGAAAATGATGCTGCTAGTGTGAAGGTAGACCTTCCTCTTACTGCCTTTAGCAAGGTCCTCTACCCCACATATTAACACTATCTAGAGTCACTTCATGCTAGTGGCAAACTAAAGGATCTCAAATTTGACACCAAGGTTGAGAAGGTTGCAGAATGAGAGAAAGTATTTGGAAAGAAGACAGTGCAACACATGAGAGAGACTATGTGCCTAACCCAAAAAGAGAATAATCAATCACAAGATTCTTCTAAAAGAGATGGTAGCAAAGGAGGATGTGGAAGAAATAACTTTAGAGGTAGGGGGTAGACATACCAAGTTGAGAGATTTGGTATTCAATGTGTCTATTGTGGCAAAAAGGGACATTAGTTAAAGACATGCATAATTCATTTAGAGAAGATCACATAGAAGAAAGAGGTAAATCTCATGAATATTCTCATTTTATTGTTGCGCATTGCAATATTGGTATACATAAATTTTTATTGAATACTTCATTTTCTTCTTGGAGACATACTTGGTTGCTTGACATTGGTGCCACCTACACATGACCTTTAGAAAATATTTGTTTAAAGAAATTAATGACAATGTAGATGGTATAATGTGTTTTGCAAATAAATCTAGCCTCGAGCCTAAGGAATTGGCACCATCATGCTTAAATTGCCTAAATTCCTAGACTTTCTATTGCATAATGTTCTCTATGTTCTAGAGTTGTAGAGGAACTTGTTATCTCTTGTGCACATTCAACAACAAGCCAATTCCATTCATATGGATAATGGAAAAGTTGAGATAAGGAGATGTTTTGACAACTAGGCCATAATAAAAGGATGGAAATATGAGAGAATGCTGAAGATGAAAGGGAAATCTACAAGGGCACAAAAGCTTGCATACCTATCACACCATGATGTAGGTACATGGACATATAGTCTTTTGTAGCATACTATATATGGTAATATCAACTATGATAGTCTTCATTTGTTGAAGAAGAATAGTGTGCCTTGTCTACCCATGATTCTAAAGAATTTGAAGCAGTGTGATGCATGTTTCCACGACAAACATCACATACAACCTTTTCATGATTCCAATTCCAGAGCATGTAGAAAATTAGTTGATGCACTCTGACATGTGTGGCCCCATGCCTATTGCTTCTATAGATGGTAATAAATATATCATGACTATTATTGATGATTACGCTAAGATGTATTGGGTTTATTTATTGAAGCATAAATATGATGCATTTGAAAATTTAAAATTATTCATGTATGGATTGAAAATGAAGCTCAATCTCACATAGAAACTCTTATGTTTGAAAAAATTGATATGATCAGAGTCAAATCCTCTTGGTCAATAAGGTAGGAAATAAATAGGGTTCTAAATATGTTTGGGGAATATCCTTGGAAGGGGACCACCATGCCGAAAGGTATAAATGATGTACATCAATTTGATCACAAAATAGCTAAACCATGCATTATTAGGTTGCCTCCTTACCTTTTGATTCCATTCCACAACTGACTTCCTTGAACTTGAATTGTAATACCCTCATTTTTTGACTTGGAATGTATTTAATTAAAATTATGTAAATGATGTGAATATGCTACTACGGATTCCTAGTGTGGAGCTCAAGGACAATTCCTGGTTAGTGAATGACTAGGAATGTTTGATGTAAATGTTTTTAATTGGATTGTAGTAGTTGGCTTGTCATGCTAACTCGAAATATATGTAAAGATGATGTTGGAAAATAATAAAATGGTCAAAGATGGTTGTGTAAAGAGCACTAGAGGGGCTATGATTCCACTAGAGGGGAAGAGGATAGGGGGGTCCTATGGGAGATTAAATCCTCTATTTCCAAGTGTCAGCCTTACAACTCGTATAATTGCTATCATGTGCTTTAAATAAGCAAATTACTTCATCTTGACTATTAAATCCAATCATCAAATGCATGTGTGAGGTTAGTGTGGAAATTCTTGTCATGTAGCTATGGAAACATGGGATGAATATCCTTCTATGACATTTGGAAGGGTCCTTTTATTTTATGGTCATAAGTTATGTCAGTTGCCTTGTCACCATTCCCTCCTATCTTTCGAGGTCATTCACTTATTTTCCATTATCATGCAGATTTCAACACTACATAAAGCTCTCCTTCATGTCGTTCATACCATTACCGATTACTAGACTGTTTATAACCCATAAATTCAAATTTGGAACTAAAGTTGTGGATTTGAAGGGAAAATAGATGTTTGTGGGTGAGCATTGAGGTCGAGTAGGATTGGAACCTTTACCCATTGAATTCTACGACATTTGCATGATGGGGAAGCCATGAATTAATGCTACATGTGGTTATCCAATAGCATACAACAAGTTAGACTCCTTTTATGCACACACTAGTAAGCACCTCGGAAGATGGATTGCCCGAGGGAGTCATGGATCAATGAAGGCGATGCCTGAGCGTATAAGGGTGTTTTGTGGGGAAAGTATTGTTGAAGCTAAGGCTGTGATAGCTGAGTGGGATTCCTGTAGAGCTCCATATGAGCATTTGGGTAAGCATTGAGAGAAGAATGGGCTATGGATTGAGAGAGAGAAGCTTGTGGGTGTTTTATTCACCTAGGTGGCCTCCCAACAATAAGAGTATATGTTGGATAGAGTTCCTAACGTTCGGTGGGAAATTTCTCTTGCATAGCTAGTTGCTTTGGATCTTATTTGTTTAAATATAAGTATTATCTTTGTATCTAATGTATAATGATTGTATTATTATTCATGTGATAATTATGCTTGTAATTGCATGTGTTCTATGTGTGGATAGAGTGTTTTATGTTGTGTATTTATTTATGCATTTGCATACACATTTTAAATGTCTAAAATCCATAATATGGACAGTAGGCAAAATTTATAAGCCCAAAATTTGTTCATGTCCTCCTTTATCGGTCATAATGATGGATGGGAACATTGCAAAGTGCTATCAGAGGTTTAGTCTGCAGCACCAGAGTTATATGGTCCAATCCACAATTACACGTATAAATTCGAGTTTGCAAATGAAGTGTTTGATGACATCCTTTTATGAAAACCCATGTTTTTAATTTTTATATGGTATTCTATTTGATCCATGGGATTGATCTATCGTCTATCAGCTATGACAATAAACTCGTTGAGGAAAATAGGCTAAAATTTTCAAAATTGTAAAAATTATTAATGGAATAATCCAATTATGTTTCGTGACAAAGAATCCCCATAATCAAGAAGGTGCTAGCAATAATTTTGAAGTAAGACCCTATTGCAAAAATTAAAATTTCACATAACTACGAAATTTAAAAAAGAAATAGAAAATTTTGAGTGGGACCTACTCATGCAACATGGAAAAAGGTATGACATGGAGAAGCCACATGGATAAGGGGGTGTGATGTGGATCATCCACATTGGACGAGTTGCACAAGTGGCATGGTCGAATGCTTTGTTGGATTCCAGACAGACCAAGTAGATCATGGCCTACTGTGAACAACTAAGATTGCTTCATACAAGTTCCATCACACAATCTTGACCTTTCACTCTAAAAAAGTTGTTTGTGTCTTATCCAAGGGGGTAGTCTCGCAGATGGCTCATATTGCACCATGCATCTTGCAACTTTTGATCATGATCATTTGTGCTAAAGGAGTTGATCACAGTTTATACGAGGGGGCGGTTGTACGAATGGGTCATATTGTATCGTGCATGTTGCAGCTTTTAATCTTGATCGTTCATGTTGTGAAAGGTGAATGTACTTTATTCCAAGGTACCTGAGTGTGAATAACTAATATTTAATTTAGGCTCGCAAGGGTAGCGATTTGGGACCATTCATGTAGAGGATATTCCACATGCATGATAGCCTAAGAAAAAGTAGGAATATAGTGACGAAAACTACTTATCGGTAACCAGAAACCATTTATAGTAACTGTAAATTGAAAAATAGACAGTGGTTTCAGCGTATTTTTTAGGTGCTGAAAATTTAAGAATGGTGTTGACCTTATGCAGCAAATAGCCCCCTCGACCCCCGTCATTCACCCTGATACATCAAAGATTTGTGTAAACTTTGGCTTTTGATGCAATGACTAATAAGACTTGAAATTTTCCATTGTGCTATTAATTTGAGGTGTTATTGAAATGCCAAACATTTCTAAAAATGGAGAAAATGAAAAAGGTTAAAATAGTGAATTCCATAATTTTATAAAGGTGACTAGAGCATCAAAGAGATGAAAGTTGTTGAGTACTCCTGGTCATATGTATTACCAAGGAAAATAAAAATGTTCTACTGGTTCCTCTAAATTTTATTCTATAGGTGTATGAAGTTGGCCTTTGGAATTAAATGGACCTACAAGAAAAGTGCAAAATTAGGAAAATTTGACAATTTTGAAGGACTATAACTCTTTGCTCAAGAATATGAATTGTGCATACGTATAGTCATTGGAAAGCTTATCCATAAGGGAAATTTTGTACGGAGTCAAATTCTGAAGGGGTGATCCAAATGTTTCTATAATTTGATCATAAAAGTGCATGTAACCATAATTTGACAAAAAAATTCAATATGGGTAGTTCCCAGAATGCATGAAAAATAATTTTATAATTTTCTCATAATGTAATGAAGCTAATAAACGGGTTTATATGAACACTTTTGCATATTCAACATCCCATCAAGGAAAACTAAAGGTCAACAATACGTATATTGCAGTTTGGAAATCCTTGGTCTTGTTGAGTTTGGTAACTCAGGATGTCCTCCATGTGGCTCTGCCTAGCATGGAGGGGCATCATTTGTAGGAAGTAGGTTGGAGAGTGAGATACACTTCAACATCTTGGAATGGATTCAGTAATAGAATACATGCAGTTTTCAGTACTTCTTCAGTAAGATGTCAGTGTGTAGTGATGCACTAGTTTATGATGGGTGAGCATGCATGTGTATGAGCAAGATGGATTGGTATGCATGGAGGTGTGTAGTGAGGTGCATGGAGGTTGCATGTATGCATTTTACACTATTTTTTATGCACAATTTTTAACACACAAGTGAAATTTTGCATGCAAGTCAAATTAGGGTTTCGAGCCCTAATCTCATCGAGAAATTATAAAAGGACATTCAAAAGTCAATATTCAATGTTGCTTGAGTAAGTTACGTGATCATAGTAGATGAGAAATCTAATTGAACAAGGAGGGTGTATCCATCTGATATAGCTGAGGCACATTCTTGAGAGAAATGAGAGGACAAATCTTGAAATATTGAGGATTTTTCTCATATGGATAATGAGAGAGTGATCTTGTTGAGTCTCTTCAAAGATTAGAGGGAAAAGATAGTTGGGACATGAGAAACAACAAAGTGGGAGATCCTCCCAGCTACATGTCACACATGTGAGAAGATGCACATAAGTGGAGGCCATCAGGGGCAAGATAGAAAAGGATTTTTCTTCAGAGACTAAGGAAGGAATTTCAGAAGTCGGTTAAAGTCATATTGATGGCAGAGATAGTTGAGATGTGCCTCTGAGCAGAGAGGGAACAATTATACATATGGGGGCATGTTTCAGTGATTGAGGATGCAAATAATCTTCCGAGTAGTGCAAAACAATACATAAGGAAAAAGAGATCAACCCTTCATAGATTAGACAGAGTGTACAACTTCTAGTGATTGGTAGTCACAATGTTTAGAGTTATAGCGTGAGGGTGTATAGCTGGGAGCACATTTCCCAAGAGAAGTAGTTGTAGTTGCTTGCAAATCTAGGGATTCGGCCCTTCATGTTCACAATTTTTTTCTCTAACGCTGATTGTACTTTCATCTATACTATTTGCTCTGGGCTCGAGAAAGAAGAAAGTCCCACAAAAGCTAGTTTTCCACATTGGGGTCTCCAGGGTAAAATTCTGAGTTAGTTTGTGTGATTGCAAGTATTTCAAAAGTTGTAAATGATTTCATGTGTTGTTGACTATAATATGTTTATATGCTTATATGGGATTAGAGATCAAGTTATATTTACATCGGTATTAGTGATATCTACAGCTGGGTTGAGATCCATATTCCCGAAGCGAGTGGAGACCTATGGACAAATTTACAACTCTTGTTTTGACCAAGAAGATCATCGTCATGGATAATGCACATGATCCTTATGCAACTGAGACAAATGCCATGGGAAAAAATACATAGGTATAGAATACAGAGACAAAATACAATGGCCAAATAAATCAAGTAACTCCCCCCGACATTCATAATAATGCCTCCAATGCCAACCTTTCTTAAGTCACAGTGTGATGCTCTATCATAATTTATCCTATGTTATCATGTAAGTGATGGGTGCCACTCTATTGGAGAATTTGGTCCCATCATGGTTAAAAACATTTTTTTGCTTGTTATAATTTAATCCCCTAACTCTTGATCATTTTCCATCTTGAAATCATATTTTCCTTATTACATTATCCCTAATTTTATCAATTTCATCAATTTTCTTAATGTTTTCTTAAGTTTACTCTTCATTGATTGTATGGACTTTTCTTAGATTTGAATAGTTTTTCTTCTTCCAAATGTTCCATAAGAAAAAAATTGGGGGAAAGGACAATGATTGATTATTATTCCAATTTTCGACTGGGTTAGGATTCAAACCTTGCAAGATCATAAGTACCATCATGCTTATGACTGTCTGATTTTATGATCTAACCTATGACCCAAGTGTTCCCCAGCCAAAGCACAACATATGAAGATTTGTTAAGTATCCTTTAAGGCCTCTCACATAGGACACTCTATGAATGCCGTCATAGACTCTCTTTGAATATCTTCCCGTTATAATGCAATTTCCAACAACCCAACAAAGAAAAGTTGTAATTTTTTTATTAAAGCTATATACTCCAAATGTATTTCCAAATTGGTCATTATATTTCCCCATTCTTGATATAAGATATTTTTTTATTTTTAATGGAAATGTAATTGACATGCCCTCTTTCCCTCATTGTGGTTTATATGGGCTTTCTCTCATACTGTTATCTTAAAAATCCACCTTTAGATTGATTCAAGTAAGTGTTTTATCATATTGTTCCACATGTATGATCCCATAATAATTAATTCCAAGAAAATAGCATTCTCTTATTTAATTCTTAGCGTACACTTTCTTCTCCAAACTCGATCTTGGTTGCCCATTTCCTTATTCAACTAAAAATGAGTTTTTCCATAAAAAAAGTGAAACAAATCACACAAGTTAATGCTTTGGTAATTTGGTCCACGAGAGGGATTATAAAGAATATGCATGAAAATAAACCTAGCAACAAGATCAAAGGAATAAAATTATAGTACTTACATATCCACATTAACAATTGAACGTATTCATATACAAATCACAAAATCGTGATGGTAATGTTTTGCTAATAATAAAATTTAATTCCATTATAAAATCAATTATACGATATAGATAGATTTTTCAAATTAAAATAAGTAAACCACTATAGAACGATATTATCATGGTTAATATTAAGTTCAGGGAAAATAAATAGCTTTGCATTCCCATCTATCAAGTTATGTCTACTATTATAGTAACATAGGAGGAGCCGAAGGAAGAGACAAATATTAAGAAGAGAATTTGTTGAATGGACTACATCAACTTTCTCAATGCTTTCATCTTATCATATGTGGCTATTGCAGTGTCCATCTATAAACCATTGTTAAAAATGTGTATCATGGTGTGCATAATTATGTCATTGAATGTTAGTGCAACTAGGTCACAACACAATGATTGTATGATTAAATTGCTAGTGCAACCATCTCACAATGTTTCTACCCATAAAACTATAAATGCTAGTGTAAATGGGTTGTAGTGTAACAAGTGGCTGACTAAACTATTGGTGCAACTACATCGTGATGTTGTTACTCACATATATAGTAAATACATTTTGTTGTTGATCCATGCTGTGAAATTTGTACAACATGTTGTTGTAGTTCAATTCTTCATCTTTGTAAAGTAGGCCATAGTTCTTAGTTGTTCAACCAATATACAACCCCAAATACCATAAATCATTATATCCTTTTTAGCCATTAATATCTTTAAGGACATTAACCTTTTTTTTTAAACTATACCTTAATATAGTAGTCTGTAAATTTCAAGAATGAAATGGTTGTTTTGGGGCATTAGTTTGTTGATTTTGAGAATATAGTCTCCTAAATGTTGAAATCTCGGATCCAACATTGAAATGGTTCTCCAAAAATTGGTTCTAAAAACATGTTTATTTTTTCATTTATATCTAAGCATGTAAATAATACATCTTTCTCCAAGCTACCAAATGAAAAATGGCATTTGTTGTCTCTTGGAAGTGTGAAAATCAACTTTTTCATAAAAAAAATCCAAACAACATTGTTATTGGGCCAAAAGTAGTAGGTGTAACTCTAGGATGTCAAAATATTTCGCAAATGGTTGCAATTACACAAACTCCATATATAACTTCCTGAGGAATCCCAACATAATATCTTGGTCACTATGGGAGTTGTGGTAAAAAACTATGTAGTGTGTTTCCTTCTAGTAGGTACAAATTTATGCAATGGTGCATTGATTGATAGAAATGTGGCATGTTTCCTCTTGGAAATGTTAACCAATTCTAAGGTTCCTAGACTTGACCAATCCTAATGTTTTGAAATCTTGAGTTATCTGGTATGTTTATGAGAAAGACCTTGAGCTTATTGCTTATGATTATTATCTCCCTGTGTAGACAAAACATACACTTGATATTATCTTTGGCTAATTGACCAAATCATGGTCTCCATGGTATTATCCAAGTATGCTTGAATTTTTACATTATTTGAAAATGTGTACTAGGCACTTCAATCACTTTGTCATATTGTGAATATCGTTGTCTAAAAATGGAGGTGGATTATGTTAATTTTTGAGTTGAAGAGGATATTCATGTTGTTATTAATACATCCATCTCAATCAATGTTCAAATTTTCAATCTTGGGATTAACAAGGTTTTGACATACAAATAAATTAAAACAACAAATAATTTCACTAACTTATAAGTTCAAGAATTACTAAATTCTACAAATAGACACAAAGACAAACCTACTTGGACTCCAATATTGAAGCTTCAATATTTTTGTTGCTAAATCTATGGGTTCTCATCATCAAAAGTCTCGGATTACCTAATGCTTGTGGAACCAACAATTAGAATAGGAAACCGTGATCTTTGTTTGTTTATTTATTTATTAACAAAAACAATTATGTACAAGTTTGCAGTAAAAGTCTACAGGGACAAAAATAAATATTGCTATGGGCGTGATCACCACAACTTCAAAGGAATAATAAGTTATCCTTGTCCTAATGTCTCTTTCATAAGAGGTTAAGAGACTAATACAAGCATACATATGATAGTAATACCTAAAACCAAATTTTTTTTGCATAGCATAACAACAAACTAGTGAAATGAGTGTTGACTATAAGCTTCATTAAGTTCACCATTGTCTTGTTATCTCAATATCCATGGTCTGTATCACCTGAGAAACTATTTCAACATCCTTAATGAATGTCAAAGTAGAACCAAGAGAGTACATGTGATTGCAAGCTATTAATAATTTCCTTTTACAATTGCTTCCATTGTGTTCTTCAATGATATTCATTCAACTTGAAATGCTTTGATTTTGCCTCTTTGTTGTGTGATGACGACCCTTAACTCATTATGAGATGTATTCTCATTATTATGCAGCATATTGGAAAGAGATACGAGGGAGGTTTTGTTTTCATTGATGAAGGTTCCATGATGTTTGAGCATTCTTTGCATTTCTCGTATTTCCTATTGATACTTGTTGTGGCATCCAAGGAAATCCATATGAACAAGAGCTCCAAATAAATAAACTGGTAGAGACATGCCCAACTGTTGAACCTTTGTGTTGTCATTGATTTCAAAGGATAAACCAACAAGTTTGATGTAGGTTTGATGTCAAAGGATAAACCACAAAGTGTAATAAAGAAATAAGACAGGATTGATGTCAGACATATGAGATGGATAACTTGAATCTAGTTTGAAGAAATATACAAAGTGAATGAAACCATCAGGCAAAGTCTCTCTATATACAAAGCGAGTTTGAAGAAATACATAGAGAATAAATGTGGAAGTTGAGGAAGTGCGCAAATCTTACCAAGACATGGGACATATGTATGTAGATACCACCAAGTCAATGTATGTAGGTGCACAAAACCCCACAATGTTGAATTATAAAAGGATGCACCCCAACACAAAATAAAATAAGGTGGTTAGATTGATCAAGAAGTAAGCAGGTTGGGGCATCACTGAGTAAAAGAAATCCCAACTTGTGGACATATGTTTTGAACAAGAAAGAGTATAAATAATCAAGAAATGGAAGGTTGAAGTAAGGCTTGAAGCTTGAAGATGATGGAGATATGATCTTTTAACTTGGAAAGCTTCTAATTCTTGGGGTATCAATGGCTTGTTGATAAAAGAAGAAGATTATACGGTAGATTCGAATTGCACGAAAACGACGAAGATGAATAACATGAAGTGCGCAAATTAAAAGGGCACCTTGTATCAGAATGTGTAAGGAAAATATAAAGTGAATGATGTAGATCACACAAACGCATAAATGAGAGAGCGTTGTAAGCATAATCACAGATATCTGAAGAACGGAAATCACAGAAGTACTAAAGAAAATGTTGTCACATATTGTAGACTGTTATGACGCAAATTACCAAAGTCTAAGATGCAATTCAGATAAGTTGCAGCAGTCACAATTCAGAAGAGACACAAATCACAGATAAGCTAATTAGAAATCTTATATTTTTTTACATAAATATTCATATCAGGGAGGCAAGAAGGGGTAAGGAAAGGGAGTAGTAGCTTCCTTCCAATTGGTGTTGGAAAAACAAATCAGGGAGTTGTATCTTCCTTCTAGATGATGGTGGAAAACAAATAAGGGAGTTGGTGATGCCTTCCAATTGGTGTTGGTAAACATAATCGGGAGTTGGTGCTTTCATTCAGTTGTAGCTAAATAACATAAAAGGATATCTTAGTCTTCAACAGGTTGGTGTTGAAAACTGTGAGTTGGAGCTTGCGCAAAAGGGACAGATATCAATTAAGGTCATTGTCTAAAGTTAGCAAGTTGTTTCTTGCGCAGATAGAAGTCCTTACAGACAGTGTCTATAATCAGTAGGTTGATACTTGCAAATCAGGTTGGCGTCTTAGTGAGTTGGTGCTCACAATTGGATATTAGTGTCTCCACAAATGTAATCAATATGTGTGTGTGTGTGTGTGTGTGTGTGTGTGTGTGTGTGTGTGTGTGTGTGTGTATACATACACACACACACACACACACACACACACACACACACACACACACACACACACACATATAGAGAGAGAGAGAGAGTTATTTTTACAAATTTTGTGTGCAACTGTGTCCATTATTTTTTTGGCAAAAAAGTTTTAAAATGTGAAAATTTGTAACTACAAAACTGTATAATATGCGCTATATACAAATTCACCCTTCCACCCCTCTTAGTATATATAGGCATTCCAACACAAACCTCTCTTTTGAGGTTGACTCTTCAAAAATTTTATTGCTAAATCTATGGTTTCTTGTCATCAAAAGTATTAGATTGCCCAATTCTTCCCTAACCAACAATCAGGATAGAAAACCATGCTCTTTATTTATTTATTTGTTAACAAAAATAGTTATGTATTTGCAGTAAAAAGATTGCAGCTGAACTATGCAACTGAGTAATACAAAAATAAATATTGTTATGGGTGTAATAAATGCAACTTTGTGGGCACACAAAGAAGTTATCCATGTCCTAATGTCACTTTTAGAAGAGTATAAGATATTGATACAAGTATACATATGATAGTAATACCTAAACCCCCCAAAAATTACATAGAATGACAACAAGCTAGTGAAATGAGTGTTGACCATAGGCTTCATCACGTTCAATATATATATCGATATTCGTGACTCTATCACCTGCAAATCTATTTCAGCATCCTTGATGAGTGTCATAGTAGTTCCAAAAGAGTACTTGTGATTGCAAGCTATTCAATATTTTCCTTTTAAAATTTCTTCCATTATGGTATTTAAGGATATGCATCAAACTTCCTAGGATTGAATTTTACCTCTGTGTTGCATGATGATGGCCCTTAACTCATTTTGATATGTATTTTCATTATTGTGCATCATATTGAAGAGAGAGACAAGGGATGTTTTGTTTTCATTGACGAAGGTTTCATGCCTTATGAGCATTATGTGCGTTTATTATATTGTCTGCTGACACTTGTTGTGGCGTCCATGGAAAACCATATGAACAAGAGCTCCAAAGAAATAAACGTATATCCAAATGCCGAAACCTCTCTTATGACGTTTTCTCTGTAATTTCTCCCAAATCCCAATTTGAAATGAGGCAGTCACTACCCAACTAAATGACGTCGGTGAATAAGACTACAGGTTCCCAACAAAAGTGCAACAAGCACAAAATGGCATAGAAGAGAACCAAAAGGATCTATGGCCATTGACAAAACTAGAAGGAGTGACGGCTCCAATTCTATCCAAGAATTTAATCCAAATGCCACAATACCACTAAACATATTAATTTCCTTTATTAGTCCAAAACAAGCACCAGAATCCATAAAATTATCCAAATGAAACCCAGTTATATTTTCATTTCAAATGAAGAAGTTGATAATATATCAAAAATACCTTGGTTGGGTAATGGTCAGAACCTGCTCCCAAAATTCTACATTTTGCATCCTTCGTCATCTCACTTGTGCCATAATTAAACAAAGTAGAGCATTGAAATTGAAATGAGAGAGGGTGGGATGGAAGGTGTGGTGCCATCCCATACCCATACGAGCCTTTAATTTCACTTCCATTGTCCTTACCAATGTTGGTGTTACATGTACTTTGCATGCTTGTTGATTAATGGTGGACCTGTGGGTGTTATTAGTCATTAACACTATAGGAGTGGGTAAATCCCCCATTTTTTAATGTTTCACTACCATTCTAACCATCATGGAATTGGAAAATGAAGAACAACATCATTTTTCTCATATGCCCCTTTGTCCAATTGAGAGGCTAAATGGACTTGTACAACGACTTTACCGTTGAATTCTCTAAGTACATGGATGAAGCTAATGTCCTGGAACCTTAGAGATTCTTGTTTGATTCGGGTAATAATCCTAGAAAGATATTGATAGAGAGTTTGACTATCCTTGTTCATATGTTTGGTTAGAATCACCGACTCTCCTATTTACTAAAACAAAATTATGTCTTTGTAATACCCCAGTTGTTAAGGCCCAGACTTATGATCTTTCATGTGACTAATGCTCTTTTGCATTATGGACTTATGATTTTTTATGTGACTATGGACTTATGTTCCTTTGCATGTTAGTGTGATTAAGGATTTATGATGATTGTTTGGTAATATGATTTTGGACATTGGCACTATTAATAATATTAATGTTATTACTAGCATCGTTGCTACCTATAAATGTTGTTATTAGCCATGAAATAAACAACTAGCTCAACAAAGGCAACAAAAAGAGTATGGGAGAACATGGATTCCAAAAAGTGAGGGGGAATGGGGACATCTCTAGCACCTTAGAATTTGTTTTTGGCTTAAGTTTGTTCATCCTAGTTCATATTTGCACCTTGGTGGCATTAATAATGTTGGTCACCCAAATCGTGCACAATGGACCCTATTCTTGATATTTATCTAATGTGGAGTTACTATTGCGTCATTTGCACACCTTAGTGGGTCCCTCTTTCTTAGGGTACCCTCCTTGGGAAAATATTACATCACATTGATGTGTTTTTGGTCATTTATGAGCCCTTTTCTTAGTTTTTAGGGGTTGTAAGCTATTTTCTAGCTTCCAATCTTACATAATGAAATGATGATCCTATTTTTGTGATTCCATGGTATTTATGACCCTATTGGATCCCTCCTCTCCCCTATTTCCCCCTTCTTCATGTTTTGTAACCCCCATTATGCATTAGTGTGCCTCCTTGTGCTCTTCATGGCTCTACTCCTTGGTTTTTGGTAACTCCTCTTCATGGTACTAATTTGGTAAAGGGAATATCCTAACTAACCCACCACTCCATTAATTCAAGTTAAGTTTTCATGATAAATCGTAAACCTTACCTCTCTATAATTTGAGTTGATCCCATTAGTTTAGAGTTGGCCTCCGTGTGCTATAAATTCATATTCCCTCTCCTTGTTGAAGTTAATCATGAACTTTGGACCATGTGATTTTTGCTATCTAACCATGTTGAGAATGTTGGTAGTATTGGGATTTGTATTGAGACTTAGATTTAGTTTAGTTGTTTCCATTTTCTTCCGTTGTATCACTCTATTAGTCCAGGTTCTCACACAAGAAGCCGGGAAATGGGAATGGCAAGCTAGGTCATATCCCATAGGTAGTGGAGATGGATAGGAAAGTAGTAGTGAGAATCATTGAAGTTATTGAAAGAGGTATTTCCAAGAGTTGCTAGACTAATTTTTTCTCTACCCATGGATTCATTGTCTCAGCTTGAGGGTTACCTACTCAAGCAAGGAAGGCTTGACTATGTCTACGGCTAGGAGGAAAGTTGTCATGATGCATCTAGTTGCTCATATTAGAGATAAGTATTTCTCTCATGTTTTCATGTTTATTATACCATTTTATTTTATATGTGCAATGGTGGTTAATTTGGTTATACAAATTTTTATGTTTGTATGCAAGATGGATGGGTGTTATAGATTATTGATCAGAGTTGTTGTGCTATGCATTTCTCTTTTATTCATTTTCTCATCTTCAGAAACAATGAATGTGGCTCCATGGTATTGAGAGGTGAGAAAATATATGCTATGGTTCACCCATATATGATACTTTCTGAGTGGTTATACATTTCCCATAAAGGATTTCCTTTTGATTCACTGAAAAATATTTTTGGATGAGCAAGGTATGCATGTTTTGGTGCAGCGATTTACGGTGCCAAGATGAGCACACCTGTTATTTTAATGTATATGTTTTTTATGTACAAATCTGTAATATCCCAACTTAGTATTTTTCTTTTTATGTGTGTACTATAGATGGCTAATAGACTTAAGCCTCAATAAAATAGGAAAGCAAACCCCGATCTTTGCATGCATGTAGTTGCATCCAGATATGTGCCCTAGAAAATACCGAGATGCTATAAAATAGGAGAAGTCAATCCATGTACATACAAGTATATAGATCTGCATATGGTGAAGAGGATGGTCCCTGCATGCAAGGATTCTGATAGAGGAATAGGAAGATAAACCAAATCATCCTCCATAGGTGAATGCACCCTCCTCTCAAGCTCTAGATGCTCCAAAATAATAAATAAGCCGTTGCTGAAGGCCCGAATAAGGTGCAATAGGGTTATAGTACCCCTATGACCATGATGGAAGCAACATGCAGAAGAAACGGTGGTTCAATATCCCAAAGCATGAATGTCCTCCTCAAATCAATTCACCCATGCAGAACAACGTCTTCCAGAAAGGGGGAACTGCTAATAACTTGCTTGATACTCAAGTTGAACGACCCTTCCTCCAGGGGAAGGGTAATGAAGGTGCTTTGAGATGAATAGAAGTAGCATGCCGAAGTTCTGACCCCTATAGATAAGAAAATGAATTGCTTTGTCTCTGACCATGGTAACATAGTATGATGGTGGAACTCTCCGACTGGAAGAATAATCATCCTCCTGAAATAACTGTTGAATGTAACCATATGATGAACTAGTGTTGAACCTGGATGATCCAACCTGGTGATGAACTAGGGTAGATGGATTTCGCTGTCGAAATACACCAATTAGCTGAGCATGCACTCAACCCCAACTTAGCTCACCGAGCTCTCCAATTTGACTCCACAAATCAATAATCACATAAGTGTCTTCTCCATTCACTTTATCTTTATTGTATAACTTTCAACTGCGAAAACCCTAACTTTTGACCTAATTAGGTCACTTTAACTTCTAATTTGCAGTTGAATTCCATGCATGCGCATGGAGACTTAATCGGGTGCATGCATCATTAAATAATGCTCAGATGTCATGCATGCAGGTGGCCTTCGACTCTAGTGGCCCTCTTCGACCCAATGGTGATATAATATTGATGCCCTAGATCTTCTATAGCTGGCATCATCCTTCAGCTAATTCCCTGACTGTCAGTACCCGCTCAAACCCACAATAATCACATAGGTTAGCAGGTTGGTCCTTAATGCCTAGGTAAAAGAGGACATTATAGTCCTCCCCGCTCGAATTTTCTTGTCCTCAAGCAACTGTAAGTGTGGGTGCTGTAATACTTGTTCTACCTCCCAAGTGGCCTCCTCTATAGGTAGATATTTCCATTGAACCAAGTAGTCTCTGATGATTTTGTTCCTCATTTTCCGCTCTCGCACCTCTAGGATGCGCTCTGGATTCAAAATTAATTACCCCTCATCATCAAGGGGTGGGCAGCTCTCAAATCCCTTATCTGGAGGTTGACCTGCTGGATGTTGTGTGGCTTTATCTGGTGGTTTCCTGAAGGTAACAAAATACTTTGTTGTTCCTATTAGACACACAAGGCACACAGAGAGGGGGGGTGAATCTGCGTGTGCAGTCTTTATTACTTTTTCAATTTTAACAATAAACAACTAATTCATCAATGCATTATTCTACCATTTGCATAATCATTTCATAAACATCTATCACTTCATCATTTATAAATCATAAGCATCTGAATCATGGAGTCCTCACAAGAAGCATAACACAAGAGAACACAACACCATATGATTTTGTAATTTTTTTCTATTTGTTTTGGAATGGGAACAACCGTGAGGTAAAATCAGCACCTACTGATACAAAGAGCACCTTCTCTTCATCTAGGACCCTGCCTGGTTTTCTTAGACCCTGCTAAGAAGGGTTTGAGGTATCCTAACCTCAAAAGCAAGACAATCTTGCTTTTACAATTATAGCTCATTGTCTCATCACACTCATCACACACACATATCATTGTCAAGTGCGCTCACTACAACATCATCTCATCAACCACATCAACATCACCTGTCTCTTCAATCTGCTACCAACTATCTCTGCTCATGCTCATCTGCTCATCATCAACGTTGCTCATCATCAACATTGCTCATCATCAATGCTGCTCATCGTCTCAATCTCTGCTCAAGTATCTATGCACATCAACCATCAATCATAGCTGCTCAATACACTACTGAGTCATCAAGGTCTGTTCAATGAACTACTGATGCCATCAACTTGTCATGTCTTGGCTGAGATAATCAAGGAGTATGCATCAAGTATGCATCATCATCATCAATAAGGTTGGTCTAATCAAGGTATGCATCATCATATAAGGCTATGTGTAGCATACATCATCATCATTAGATCATCATATTGTAGAATGCATCATTATCATGGAGTTGTTCATCATAGGAGACCATGCATCATCAAATCATGCATTTCCATCACAATGTGTATGTGCATCAACATATCACCATGTACGACATCATATATAACGTCATAGTAAACATTACTTCACCACTGTATCTATTCACTTGTCACTGTGTTTATATTACTATAAGTATACCACTATATACACTTCATTGCATATTCATTGTTGTGTCAACAAGTATATAGCATACACATCGCTATACATACCTCTTTGTAAATACACTGTCACTTGTAGCAGACCATTGAACTGTGTATACACTTCTGAAACATTACTGTTGCTACTCTATGTAACTAGGGAATCATAGTGTCATCATCATCATCAAGCGTAGGAGTGCAACTTTGCATCATATCAGCATCATCAATGCATGCACCATCATACAATATCATCAAGGAGAAGGATATCATCATAGTGTATGTAATTACTGTATGTAACTAGGGCATCATAGTGTACAGGGAAGTTTAATATAACGCAGTATGTACACACTTGCACACTTCTCTATAAATGTACCACTGCTATTCACACAATAAATATAGAAAACCTCAAACAAGATGGATTCGCTCCAAAGCTCATATCTCAGTGGCTGCAAATTCAAACTATTCACAAAATTTGGGACTGTTTTGACACTCTAAACAAGTCCAAATTTAAATCTAAACCATCATTTGTTGTAGCAATACTCTGCTGCTATCCTTGACCTCCATCAATTTTGGACTGTTTTAGGCATGAGAAAAAGTTCAAAGCGAAACCTCATCACCATCCAGGACTGTTTAGGCAAGTGCTAGAACAATTCAGCAGTCAAATTCCAAATGGGTTCGGACTGTATAGTCTTCAAAATAGGACTGTTTCAAGCATGAATATTTTGGATTGTTTTAGCATCTAACTTTAGACTGTTTTCTCACCATTAATTCAAACTGTAAGAAGGCAGCAATGATATTTTTCCGACACAAGTCAAGCATGAAAAACTTTGGACCAAGCAAGTCCAACATTTAGCTACCTTGATCCACTACCTCAGTCCACTGCTGCAAAAACCTTTACTGTGGAGGAACCCTACACCTTGTCAAGCAAGGGAGAACATAAGAATAAAAACCAAGATAATGATCACCTCCAGCAAATCCAAAATTGTGTTTACTTCAAAAAAAAAGGTAAGATCTAGGGTCTGTGCATGAATGTTGCCTCAGTCATCCACCTCCAAAATATCTGTCAACTGCTACTGCCACTTTTCTCTGCAATTTCATATCTACAAAAATTGCAGTCACTGCTCCTCTGCTGCTGCGAAAAACCTCAATTCAACAGTTAGGAAAATATCAGAGGAACTCCACTAAATTCACACTTACAGTCTGCTGCTCCTTTACTCTGTTGCTGCACATACTCTACAATTTGGGACTGCTCCTCAGTCTGCTGATGAGGAAAAACAACAACAAAAACTGTCTTTTCTCTGCGGCTACCTCAGTCAATCCGAAATTCCTCAGAGCTATCCAAAAAATCCACACTAAAAAAATGAAATTTGATGGAGTATTTATATTAGTTTTCCATTGGGCCGACTTGTCATAAAATTTTATTTCATTTTAATTTGAGGTCGACTTCAACCATGTAAGAAACTTTTATTTTGACTTTTGATTTCAAATTCAAATTTGTTATTTGAATTTTATTTTAAACATTTAATTTGAATTTGACTTTGAATTGTCAACCTTCTTACCATTAAGGTGTCACGTGTTTTTATTATTTTATCTCCCAATCAAGCCTCAAGGTCACCACATTATTAAAATTCACAAGAGTATGTCCACCACATCATCATAAGGTTGCATCAAGCTACTAGGCCTTTCTATGCCATGTGCGAGGTGCCATCACGGGCTTCAAGTATGTCATCTAACCATGTTAAGTGTAAGTAGTGGGCTCCATGACCTTTGCAAGGGCATCAAGGTCTTCATTAGGGGTTCCAAGTCTTCATGGGCGTCTTCATCAAGCAAGGGGCTTCATCAGCTTCTTTAACCACCTCATCCACACTAGTAGACCCCCAAGGGTCAAGATCCAACATGATATTACCTGTGGGATAGCTAGGTCTTCTCCTTAGGTACCATGACACCATCAGAGCATAGATGACCACAGAATGGGTCATTAATGCTTCTCCAAGCCATCGAGGGCTTCTCCATCGTTTACCAAGGCTTCTGGACCATCTCCAAGGTCTTCAGTGTCTTTAGCAAGGTGGTGGCTTCAAGATCCAAGCTTGTGGGTACAAGGACCTTGTCAACTGGGTACAAGGTGCTTGAAGGCACAAACCCACTCTGTAAGGGATCCAAGGCACTACAAGTGGGACTTGGTGGCATCAATGACAACCTATGGGGCCACTGCAAGTCCATGTTGGCATCAATGAAAATTTCATCAACAATCTCCCCCTTTGTCATTGATGACAACAACTCATGCTCCCCCTTTGTCTTCATCTCTCCCCCTTTGGCATCAATGACAAAGGGTGTCCACATACCTGTGTCTGAAATCTCTGATCACTGCTCACTGCACCCCCTGTCAATATGCACAATCCTAGGATTTGTCTGTATGCCTGGAGAAACCATCCTTTCTTCTTTGAGTTCATCCTCTACCCTCATGAACTCAAGGTGTGCTAAGGTCTTTGAGAGACCTTACACTTGGTTTTCCATATGGCAGCCATCCTCCCTGTTCTGATCAACCTCTCCTATCTGCAACTGCTCAGTCTTCTTCATCCATACTTACTTCTTGGCATCTATCCTTTCAGCATTTGTTCCTTCATTTGAGCTGTATAGGAAACTTCTCAAGTGTTGTTTCTGGGTACTCCGACAATATTGAGCTTTGTTCCCAAGTCCACTGCAACTATAACACCTCATCGTGCGACAATATGCAGCAATGTGACCAACATTGTTGCATGTCCAACACCTGACTAAATTGTAGGAACTTCCAACACTTCTTTGATCAAATTCATTTCTCCATGCCTGAGAGTGTCCCTGACTATAGGAATTTGTCTTACGATCTTCAAATATTCTTGCTAATGTATATGAAGTAATCCTTCTTGATTGACTTCTTTGACTTGCACATTCTTGGGCTTTATGGACAAACCCACTGCAGGTGTAGCATCTCAATGTGTGACATGTGGCAGCAACATGTCCAACATCTAACTGGGTCATTGGGGCTTCTTCCATAGAATCTATAATCCATAGCCTTATGACCAAAGTTAGAACAAAAATAGCAATAACCATTGAAGCCACTTTCATACCTGGGTCTTGGAGTTGTTTCTTTTATGAGGTTGCTTTGAGGAATAGACCTAACTCCTTGTTTCATCTTTGAATTATCAAAGTCCTTGTTGTCATGTGCAGGTGCATGGGGAGCAGCTTTGGATGTTGATGGACCTACTTCTGGAGTCTTCAGAGACCAAGTGTCATCTTCAGATTTTCCTTTGTTCTTCTTGTAACCAAGACTAGTTTTGTCAAGTGGAGATATTTGGCAATCTAAGATCTTATCTAGGACAATTGAACTGTCCTGGAACTTGACTAAGGCTTCATTCTTCTTACCTTTCTTCCTGAGACCAACTACCTCCATTTCCAACTTCTAGATTGTCTTCTCCTTTTCTTCCAGCTAACTCTTCAAGATTTCCTCTGTCCTCTTGGCTTCCTCCAGCTGAGTCTTCAAATCATGATTGACCTCTCTAGTTTCTTCAAGCTCTTGAGCAGGATTTTCTGGTTCTTCCTTTTGACTGATCAATTCAGTATTTAATTGTTCAACTTCAGCATCCTTGTCTTTCATTTGATCTCGCAACTCTTTGTCCTTGTCTTTGAGCTTCACAAGCAACACTTTCATTGTCATGGTCTTCTGCTGATATTCATTCAAGGAGTCCAACATTTTCTTTTTGAACTTTGTGAAGTCACTCTGGTTCAGATTTACTATGTTCAAGAACCAATTGGCTCTGAGATCAATGTTCAACAACGTGAGATGTACCTCATGTGTAGTATTTGATATCCCTTCATCATCTTCTGCAAGAACCTTCTCAATTTCATCACATAAACTATCATTACAATCACAAGAGTCCATACCTTTACTGGAGTCATCTTCTTGATTGATCTCTTCTGGGAGCTTGTCTTTTGATTCTTGATCTGTGTTTTTGGGTTCTGGTCTTGCCTTCTGATACTCGCTTTCCAACTTGAACCACATGTCTTTGGCTGAAGTGTACTCTCCTACACTTTCCTTCACTGAGCTAGGAAGTCCATCCATGAGGAACTTCAAGGCTGTGGTGTTGTCCTTCTTTGCTTCCTTCTGTGAAGCTGATTTTCCCTTCTTGTTTGATGGAGCAGATGGATTGATAACAATCTCCCAAACACCAAACCTCTTCAAATAAGCCTTTGTTTTGCTCCTCCAACTGAAATAATCTGTCATGTCAAGTATAGGCACGTCATTGCTTGATGGCTCTTCCTTTTCCTCCATTGTGTCTAAGGATCTCCTTCAAGCTTGCTAGGCTTGTGACGAAGGCCGACTCTGATACCAATTGTTAGACACATAAGGCACACAGAGAGGGGGGGTGAATCTGTGTGTGCAGTATTTATTACTTTTTCAATTTTAACAATCAACAACTAATTCATCAATGCATTATTCTAACTTTTGCATAATCATTTCATAAACATCTATCACTTCATCATTTATAAATCATAAGCATCTGAACACCATCTAAATCATGGAGTCATAACAAGAACCATAGCACAAGAGAACACAACACCATATTATTTTGTAATGTTTTTCTATTTGTTTTGGAATGGCTTCAACCATGAGGTAAAATCAGCACCTACTGATACAAAGAGCACCTACTCTTGATCCAGGACCCTCCCTAGTTTTCTTAGACCCTGCTAAGAAGGGTTTCAGGTATCCTAACCTCAAAAGCAAGACAAGCTTGATTTTACAATTATAGCTCACGGTCTCATCACACTCATCACACACACATATCACTATCAAGTGCGCTCACTACCACATCATCTCATCAACCACATCAACATCACCTGTCTCTTCAATATGTTGCCAACTATCTCTGCTCATGCTCATCTACTCATCATCAACATTGCCCATCATCTCTGCTCATCATCAATGCTGCTCATCATCTCAATCTCTACTCAAGTATCTGTGCACATCAACCATCAATCACAGCTTCTCAATACACTGCTGAGTCATAAAGGTCTATTCAATGAATTGTTGCTGCCATCAACTTGTCATGTCTTGCCTGAGATAATCAAGGAGTATGCATCAAGTATGCATCATCATCATCAATAAGGTTGGTCTAATCAAGGTCTGCATCATCATATAAGGCTATGTGTAGCATACATCATCATCATTAGATCATCATACTGTAGAATGCATCATTATCATGGAGTTTTTCATCATAGGAGAGCATGCATCATCAAATTATGCATTTCCATCACAATGTGTATGTGCATCAACATATCATCATGTACGACATCAGCTATAATGTCATAGTAAACATTACTTTATCACTGTATCTATTCACTTGTCACTGTGTTTATATTACTGTAAGTATACCACTTTATACACTTCACTGCATATTCATTGTTGTGTCAACAAGCATATAGCATACACATCATTGTACATACCTCTTTGTAAATGCACTGTCACTTGTAGCAGACCCATTGAACTGTACTGTATACACTTCTGAAACATTATTGTTACTACTGTATGTAACTAGGGAATCATAGTTTCATCATTATCATCAAGTGTAGGAGTGCAACTTTGCATCAAATCAGCATCATCAATGCATGCACCATCATACAATATCATCAAGGAGAAGTATATCATCATACTATATGTAAGTAGGGCATCATAGTGTACAGGACAGTTTAACATACTGCAGTATGTACACACTTGCACTCTTCTCTATAAATGTACCACTGCTATTCACGCAATAAATATAGAAAACCTCAAACAAGATGGAGTCACTCCAAAGCTCGTATCTCAATGGCTGCAAATTCAAACTGTTCACAAAATTTGGGACTGTTTTGACACTCTAGACAAGTCCAAATTTAAATCTAAACCATCATTTGTTGTAGCAACGCTCTGCTGCTATCCTTGACCTCCATCAATTTTGGACAGTTTTAGGCATGAGAAAAAATTCAAAGAGAAACCTCATCACCATCTAAGTGCTAGAACAATTTAGCAGTCAATTTCCAAATGGGTTCGGACTGTATAGTCTTCAAAACAGGACTGTTTCAAGCATGAATATTTTGGACTGTTTTAGCATGTGACTTTAGACTGTTTGCTCACCATTAATTCAAACTGTAAGAAGGCAGCAATGATCCTTATCCAACACAGGTCAAGCATGAAAAACTTTGGACCAAGTAAGTCCAACATTTAGCTACCTTAGTCCACTGCTGCAAAAACCTTTACTGTGGAGGAACCCTACACCTTGTCAAGCAAGGGAGAACATAAGAATAAAAACCAATATAATGATCACCTCCAGCAAATCCAAAATTGTGTTTACTTCAAAAAAAAAGGTAAGATCTAGGGTCTGTGCATGAATGCTGCCTCAGTCATCCACCTCCAAAATATCTATCAATTGCTACTGCCACTTTTCTCTGCAATTTCAGGTCTACAAAAATTGCATTCACTGCTCCTTTACTGCTGCGAAAAACCTCAGTTCAACAATCAGGAAAATATAAGAGGAACTCCACCGAATTCACTTTTACTATCTGTTGCTCCTTTACTCCCTTGTTGCACATACTCTGCACTTCATGACTGCTCCTCAGCCTGTTGATGAGGAAAAACAACAAAAAAAAACTATCTTTTCTCTGCGGCTGCCTCAATCAATCCGAAATTCCTCAGAGCTGTCCAAAAAATCCACACTAAAAAAAATGAAATTCGATGGGGTGTTGATATTAGTTTTCCATTGGGCCGACTTGTCATAAAATTTTATTTTATTTTAATTTGAGGCCAACTTCAACCATTTAAGAAACTTTTATTTTGACTTTTGATTTTAAATTCAAATTTGTTATTTGAATTTTTATTTTAAACATTTAATTTGAATTTGACTTTGAATTGTCAACCTTCTTACCATTAAGATGTCACGTGTTTTTATTATTTTATCTCCCAATCAAGCCTCAAGGTCACCACATTATTAAAATTCACAAGAGTATGTCCACCACATCATCATAGGGTTGCATCAAGCTACTAGGGCTTTCTATGCCATGTGCGAGGTGCCATCACGGGCTTCAAGCGTGTCATATAACCATGTTAAGTGTAAGTAGTGTGCTCCATGACCTTTGCAAGGGCATCAAGGTCTTCATCAGGGGTTCCAAGTCTTCATGGGCTTCTCCATCAAGCAAGGGGCTTCATAGGCTTCTTTAACCACCTCATCCACACTAGGAGACCCCCAAGGGTCAAGATCCAACATGATATTACCTGTGGGATAGCTAGGTCTTCTCCTCAGGTACCATGACACCATCAGAGCATAAATGACCACATAATGGGTCATTAATGCTTCTCCAAGCCATCGAGAGCTTCTCCATCATTTACCAAGGCTTCCGGACCATCTCCAAGGTCTTCAGTGTCTTCAACAGGGTGGTGGCTTCAAGATCCAAGCTTGTCGGTACAAGGACCTTGTCAACTGGGTACAAGGTTCTTGAAGGCACAAACCCACTTTCTAAGGGATCCAAGGCACTGCAAGTGGGACTTGGTGGCATCAATGACAACCTATGGGGCCACTGCAAGTCCATGTTAGCATCAATGACAATTTCATCAACAGTTCCCTCAATATCTCCCAGTTGGAGTACTAGCTCCATCCTATGTGATGTCACTACTATGGGAGGGCAGGGATTCATCCCTCTTAGTACCACCTTTTGTCCCTCTACTCCTGTGAACTCCATCTCCATGGTCTAGTAGTTTGTGGAATACTTCCCTAGGGAATACATCCACTGAAATCCTAATACCACCTTCATGTCAGGTACATCCACCACATAAAATGTCTCTATCACTGTATAATTCCCAAGTGTTACTATTAATTGAGGAATCCTCTGACTACACTCCATGACGTGACTTGCTGCAGCTACTGAAAACCCATCAAAACTCTGAGTATGAATGTCTCTCCTTTTAACCCATGCAGCATCAATAAATTTTTGGGATGCCCCACCATCTATCAACACTCCCACTCTGTGGCCCTGTACGGTACCTCTGATCCGGAGAGTCTTGAATCTAGGAACCCCTGTCATGGTAGCAATGTTACCTCCTGTGAGTGGCCACTGCGTAACTATCTTTGGTGTCTCTCTGTGCTCTTGATCCTGATAATCATCATCATCCCCATTGTGAGAATAGGCCTCTATGTAGTAATCCTTTTCCCTTCCTTGAACATCTGTGACCTGGTACCCATGGTTCCTGGCAAGTGAAACATAACTTTTTTCTTCTAATTTCCTGTCGGGTATCATTGTCCATCCACTCTTTCTTGGGCCTTCTTTCTGGACGGGTTTCCTCTCTTCATCTTCAATAGGGGAATTGGTTTTAGGAGGAAGCCTAATTTTGGGCACTGCATCCTGTAAATCTCTAGTCCGTCTAATGGAATCTACTAGGGTGGTGGGCCTATAAGACTTGACCCATCCCCGTAAGGGTTCAGTGAGAGCATCAATGAACAACATAATCAACCTGCTCTTTGATATATCTATGACCATGACTGCTATCCTCTGAAACTCAGAAATAAATGCATCTTCACTACATGTCTGCTTGATCTATGCTAGCTCTCTAAAGTCTACCTCCGGATCCTTCCGATCAAACCACTCAATGAGCCTCTATGTAAAATATGGGTATGAGGTGATGGTGTTGTGACCCAGTGTCACTAACTCATGGTACCACCACTCATGTGCTTCTCTGTCCAAATGCAATGTAGCCAATTTAATGGCATTTGTCTTAATCATGGGGTTGAGCTGGAAGTATGTATCCAACTTCTGCACCCAATTCCTGGCTCGGCCACCCCGGGTGCCCTCAAAGGTAGGGATAGTCAGTTTCCCTATGGTGCGTTGTAACTCATAGTTATGGGCGAATGACTTATTGTAAGCTTTGGGTTTGTTCTTACTTTTAAAGTGGCAAAATTCAGTGAAGGTCATGGCTAAATGGAAGTCCTCTCCTAAAGCTCTATATTCTCTCAGATAGGAACTCATGGGTTCTTCTAGTTCTTCTTGTGCTAGAGGCATTGCAGCTGGACTATCTAAGAATTGAGGCATGGTAGGTCAGAAAGGATTGTATATATGGGGATGGCTCTGCATGTTGGTATGTAAGTGCTCCCTACTACTACTAGTGGATACCCGATCGTTGTTGGGAAATAAGGGACTATGTGGGGTGGGCCCATTCTTCTCATTCATTTGCCTGAAGGTGCTCATCATTTCTTTTTGCCCAGTAGTGAGTTATTTTATGGCTGATATGAGACTAATGAAAGTTGTTTTATCATCATCAGCCATTGTTTCTTTGCCTTTTTCAAACTGATACTCTCTGTTCGCCAAATCTATGTCCTCTAACTCCTCTTCTCTATCTTTATACCTCTATCTCATGTGAGTAATGTTGTATGGGTCTCCTAAATTCATTTATAATTTTTGCATGCCCATAGCAGGTAAGGAAAATAGCTTTGATACCACTATAATATTCCAGACTGGTATTTTTATTTTTTATGTGTGTACTATGGATGGCTAATAGACTTAAGCCTCAATAAAATAGGAAAGCAACCCCTGATCTTTGCATGCATGCAGTTGCATGCAGATCTGTGCCTTAGAAAATACTGAGATGCTATAAAATAGGATAATTCAATGCATGTACATACCAGTATATAGATCTATAGATGGTGAAGAGGATGGTCCCCGCATGTAAGGATTTTGACAAAGGAACAGGGAGATAAACCAAATCGTCCTCCACAAGTGAATGTGCCCTCCTCTCAAGCTATAGATGCTCCAAAACAATAAGGAAACCGTTGTTTAAGGCCCAAATAAGGTGCAATAGGGTTATAGTACCCCTCTAATCATGATGGAAACAACATTCAAAAGAAACAGTGGCTTAATAGCCCAAAATGTGAATGTACTCCTCAAATCAATTCGCCCATGCAGAACAGCATCTTCCATAAAGGGGGCATTGTTGATAACTTGCTTGATACTCAAGTTGAACAACCCTTCTTCCAGGGGAAGGGTAATGAAGGTGCTCTGAGATGAATAGAAGTAGCATGTGGAAGTTCTGACCCCTGTAGATAAGAAAACGAATTGCTTTGTCTCTGACCATGGTAACACGTTATGATGGTGGAACTCTCCGACTGGAAGAATAATCAACCTCCCAAAATAGTTGTTGAATGTAACCAGATGATGAACTAGTATTGAACCTGGATCATCCAACTTGATGATGAACTAGGGCAGATAGATTTCGCTGTCGAAATACACCAGTTAGTTGAGCATGCACTCAACCCCAACTTAGCTCACCGAGCTCTCCAATTCAACTCCACAAATCAATAATCACATAAGTGTCTTCTCCATTCACTTTATCTTTCTTTTATAACTTCCAACTGCGAAAACCTTAACTTTTGACCTAATTAGGTCACTTTAACTTCTAATTTGCAGTTGACTTGCATGCATGTGCATGGAGACTTAATCGGGTCCATGCATCATTAAATAATGCTCATATGTCATGCATGCAGGTGGCCTTTGACTATGGTGGCCCGCTTCAACCCAATGGTGATATAATATTGATGCCCTAGATATTCTATAGATGGCATCAGTCTTCAGCTGATTCCCTGACTGTCAGTACCCGCTCGAACCCATAGGAATCACATAGGTTAGCGGGTTGGTCCTCAATGCCTAGGCAGAAGAGGACATTACAAAATCTGTTCTTAGTTGTAGATTAGAGATTGGAATCATGTGTTTAGATTGTAAATGGGATCAATGGTTGGAGGGTGGAAATAATCCAATCATTTTTTTAGTAAGAGATGGTTGTAGGGGACGACCATCGGGAGTTGATTTTTTTGAAGGCTGTGATTGCAGTCAATGTCTTATGTTTCTATGTTTTGGTGTGGCTATATGATGCAACCTAAGGATGTGTCTTCATGTTTTATTCCCTTATTTCTTAGCCTCACTGAAAGCACACACTAAACAACACCACAAACTAATTAATTATACAAACAATTAACGTCACAATACTTAATAATTATAAATTATATTTTCAATCATGTTTACAAAGTATAAGAATTTAATGTAGGACCTTAATCACATTAAGTATGATGATTATAGATGCATTATTCATGCACTAGATGTGATTCTGACCTTGAAGTTAATGTTGATAGAGTTTATTACGTGTTGAGATTATTTTATTAAGGGTGATGGATTATTTAATTAAGTGTTGTAAACTTAGTAATGTATCTTAAGTTAGACCTTTAATTAATCATTGAATGGTTAGTTGTCCTAACCTTTTTTTCATCCAATTTGTTGTGCTTAAACCAAAATTTAGATCCTTTTTCCTTATCATAAGGGTTGGGGACACTACAAAGTGGTATCAGAGTTGAAGGTCTCAACACTTCAGCTGTTGGGCCTTCTGGGATGTTACAAGTAACTCTGTAAGCATGCATTTGCATTAGATAACTTGGATGCATGCACCTTAATATAGTCTCACATGTGAGTTAGTTAATTAAACTGTTAGCTTGGGATGACTATGGACTTGATGTTTAGCCAATAAGGACAAATCTTGGAAGGATTTCTACTCCCCTTGTCTATTTAGGTAGATTGTAACTTAGAGAAGTTGGCTAGTTACTTTATAAACCAGAAGAAAAGTAGATTTAATGATAATGAACTTATATCAATCTGTAGTTTACTAACAAAAAGTTAATAATGAACACATTACAGTACCTAGTGAATGATTGAGCAAGTAATGTGAGCACTAAACTAAGATTTTAATCAAACTTTTGAAGACTAAAGATTCAACAGTAGGAAGCCAAAGATTGAAGATGGATTTTGAGGAAGGATGAATACCATACAATCCTAAAGAGGAGTTTGTTGAGGGAAGAAGGTCAATTAGACATAAGAGGAGCAATGAACCATTAAGTTTGGAGGATTCAGTGAGGAAGTGTAGGGAGGATAACGAAAGGATAATTCATATTTAGGAGCAGATTATGAATTATCTAAAATCATTGAAGACCATCCAAATATCTGCTGAAAAGATTCATAGAAGAGGTTATGTGAGGTCAATATTATCTTCAAGGAGACCTTATCACTCAGAGAGAAAGAAGGGGTATGAACCAAGAAGTTAAAGAGTAGTCCTGAAATATCTCTGGTGAGATACAAGAAGAGGAAGTTTGCTCAGGATGAACTACAGTAGGAAATATTAGAAAAATCAAGCCCCCAACTTTTAATGGAGAATTAAAGCAAGGAGAAGATGCTAAAGCATGGTTTTTGGGACTCACGAAGTTATTCCAGTTGCACCAGTACATACCTAATATGGAAACACGAGTAGTCATATACCATCTACAAGGTAAGGCATCTAGCCAATGGGATCAACTAGTTAAGCTAAAAGACACAAACGAAGACATAATACCTTGGAATAAATTTAAGAAGTACTTTAAAAAATAATACCTCGTTGAGCATTACTATGACAAAAAAATGGAAGAGTTCTTTGAGTTGAAATTGGGAAGCATGACAATGGAGGCCTATGAGAAGACGTTTTTGGAACTTTTCAATTATGCGAACTTCATAAAAGATGAGAAGGTAAACATTCAAATGTTCCTAAGTGGTCTACCCTAATCTTATAAAGATAAAATACAATATGATAGACCAAAAAACCCTAAGGATTCCATCTGGAAGGAAAAAACATATATGAATATAACAAGAGCAATGACCCATACCAACATAATTGGAAGGATACGAAGAAGAACAAATGGGAGCAGAGAAAGAAAGGTTTCCAGCCTTAAACTTAAGAAAAGGTAATTCTTATCAATAAGGACAAACAAAGGAAGAGCCTTAAGCAAAAAGACCACCTATGGAATGTTGAATATGCAAAGAAAATCACTTTGCCAGTCAATGCTCATGTAAGAAAAATAACCTTCACAACATTCAAGGGGCTTCAATTGTTGGATATATAGGTGCAAGTGTTCAGAGGATATATGGATCCCTTGATGGGAGGCAAGCTGACCACTAGTCCCAAATGATTGAGGTAGTAGGTAAGATTGCTAATAAAACCATAGCTATTTTGATTGATTGTGGAGCTAGCAATAGTTACATTGAACCTAATGTTGTTGAGAAATGTCATTTGAATAAAAGTAAACTTGAAATAGCAAGTCTAGTATAGATAGCTATAAGATCCAAGATGAAAATCATAGAATTTGTAAAATTGTGTCCTTTAGAAATGAATGGATTGAAAACCCTTGCATACTTAAACATCATACCCTTGGGGTCATATGATGTATTGATTGGCATGGATTGGTTGGATGTACACCATGTCATATTGGATTGTCATAATAAAACTTATACTTGTTTGGATGAGGAAGGAAATTGAGTGATAGTCAAAGGTATATCTAGACCCATATCCCTAAGATAGGTTGCAACTCTACAATTGAAAAGATATCTCAAAAAGGGATCCCGGTTATATGCAATTCACGTGGAAGAGTCAAAAGAAGAAGAAAAATCCATAACTGCAGGATTATCTAATACTACAAGAGTTTGCATATATATTTCAAGAATTTCCATTAATGCCTCCTAAGAGGGACATTGGTTTTTCTATCGACTTGGTGCCAGGAACAATACCTTTATCTCAAGCACCTTATAGAATGAGTACTCCTAAGTTAAAGAAATTACAGATGTAATTAGAGGAGCTACTAAAGAAAGGTTACATAAGACCCAATGTTTCACCTTGGGGAGATCTTGTGTTATTTATGAAGAAGAAGGATGGAACTCTAAGACTCTTCATAGATTATAGGTAGTTGAACAAAGAACCGGTTAAAAAAAAGTACCCATTACCAAGAAATGATGACTTGTTTGATTAGTTGAGAGGAGACAAGTTATTTTCAAAGATATATTTGAGGTCATGATACCACCAAATTAGAATTAAGAATGAAGATATCAGTAAGATAGCATTCTGAACAGATTCTAACATCCAACAATACGCCTTGCCGGGAGAGTGAGCTGCTAAGGTTCGACGTGAGGTGCTCGTGAACGAGCAATGCGATGTTGGCCTCCATAGGCACGTTTGGGGATAGGGAGCCGACCCCCCCCCTGCGGTTAGTTTCAGCAGTGGAGGCTTTTCGGAAGCTGCTTGATCTGCAAGGTAATAAGCCAGGGAATCCTGCAATCCCGAAATTCATAAAGAAACTAGAAACAATCCCTGAAATAGCTTTACCAGAGGAACAGACCATCAGGATCGCTATGGCTTTGGCAGAAAGAGGCCTGGTAGGGAAATTTATGGGGCTTTGGCCCTCAGCAAGAACCATCGATGACTAGATCCAATGAAATTGGAGACCTAAGCTCCAGAACAACGTGACTTGTTATGCAGTAGGAAAAGGTTTCTTCATTTTCAAGTTTATCTCGAAAGAATATCGTGATCTTATATTTAGGAGAATCCCTTATTTCATGGGGACACGGGGTCTGTAACATATTAGATGGACGTCTGACTTTGACCCTTCAATCGACGTGCCTAAAGAGGTTTCGGTCTAGGTTCGGTTGCCCAACCTGCCTGTTCACTGTTGGAACTACCAATCCCTCCAGAAGATCGGGAATGGGCTTGGTCACTTCATAGACAAAGCAAACAACAAAGATCAATACTCCTACACAAGGATACATGTGGAAGTGGATCTTGAAGCTGGGCTTCCTGAATCCGTCAAGCTTACGGTGGGTGCATGGCATCACTTCCAAAATATTGATTACAAATAATTATCATTCAAGTGTAGGAACTATCATGAGCATGGTCGCTTTCAATGAAACTATACAAAGGCACAACCAACAGACAAAGAGGAAGGAGATGGATGGAAAAAGGTTAAGAAAAGCAAAGCAAATCCAAAATCGAAAGAGAAGAAAAACACGGGCCTTGTAGAAAACCCCCAACTCATTCCAGAAGTCACAGAAGCACCAAAAGAAGCCTCAACCTCACTCAAAAGTCCCAAGGTCACGAAAGTTTAGGAGAAGGATCCAAAGGAGATGGAAAAAGGAGAAACAACCTCTGATCCTATATCCCCAGAGGATGGCCCAATGGAGAAGGAAATAGAGGAGGACCATATCAGCCTTGGGTCAGAATCAGAAGGGGACTCGAACGGTGGAGAAACATAAACAAGCAGCTCCCAAGCCACCCTAAAAAAATCCACTAGGGGAAGGAAGTCTAAAAAAAAGAGAAGAACAAACCTATCTTGATGTCCTGTAAGGGTCCCAGAAAACTCTCAAGGGAACGATAAACACCCGAACCACAAGAAAGCAAGGCTAGGATCTAAAGGGAGCCACATCTTCCCAAGCAAGTAAATAATGAAATACATCTCCTGGAACTGTAGAGGGTTAGGCATCAAGTTGAAAAAAGAAGCCCTGAAAGATATAATTAGAATGTTGATGCCCGAGATCCTTCTAATCCAGGAGACAAACCTGGAGGACTTTGATCTCCTCCAGGAAAGCAAAACCTTTTGGAAAAAGGGTCATGGAAAAGCAATGAGTTCAAGAGGTTCCGTGGGATGGATTGGCACCTTTTGGGATAGCTCAAAGTTCGACCTGATAGAAGAAGAAAGCAACACCCACTGGATCTTCACCAAATTCCTCCATAAATAATTCGGTCATCATGTAAGTCTTTTTAATTTATATGTTCCTTTTCTGCTTTCCAAGAAAAGAATCTATTGGGACTCCTTAAATTCCTTCCTTGGCATGCACAACCCCAGGATGTTATAATTGCAAGGTATCTCAACATCACCCTCTCTATAGAGGAGAAAAAAGGAGGCTCCTCAGTCAGAGATCCAGCAAGAGAATGGGTTGAGGATATCATCTTGGAATGGGACCTGAAAGACATCAAACCAACCCGTGAATAGTTCACTTGGACAAATAAAAGGTTGGGCCCTAGTCACATTGCATCCCAACTGGATAGGTTCCTTGTCCAGTCCACCTTCATGACCTTTGGTTTAGTGGCCACCTCCAAAATCTTGCCTAACTATACCTTGGATCATAAGCCCATTCTCTTGGATCTTTCCTTAGAAATAAATATTGGTCCCATCCCCTTTTAGTTTAGCCCAATCTGGATTAATCAAGAAGGGTTCCAGGAATTCGTTTCTATTTCCTGGAGCAGGCAGGTCCAAGGCTCTGCATTCTATGTGTGGGAAGAAAAGTTGAGAGGCCTTAAAAGAGCCTTGAAAAGATGGGCTAAATCAATTATTTCTCCAACCACCAAAACAAAGGACGCCTTGGAGGCCCTCGAGCTTCATCAGTTGGCCCTAGAGGATGTCATCATGACCCAAGAGTTGTGGAATCAAGAAGATGACCTCCAAAAAGCGTTGCACCGGGCCTGCAGAGAAGATGAAGAATACTGGCGGTAGAAGTTCAGAAGCCTTTGGCTTCTAGCTGGAGATAAGAACATGAGCTACTTCCACAAGCACTTTAAAACTGTCAATGAAATTCAGTATCATGGACATGAGATAAAAGAGTTCGAAGGTATTAAGACAACTGCCCATTCTTTCTTTAAAGATCTGTACACGGCTCCTGATGAGGTCCCCATTGATTCAAAATCCTACCCTCTGTCACTGGTTCCTCAGCTTGTGCAAAATGAGGATAACCTAAGTCTAATAGCCTCGATAAACATGTAAGAGCTCAAAAATGCCCTGGATCACATGTAAGCTGATAAGGCCCCTGGGCCCGACAGATTCACAACCCAGTATTATAAGGTATGCTAGCCAATCATTAAGGAAGATCTGGTGAGAATGGTCAGGAAATCCCAAACCTGCTCCAAACTCGGGGGAAGCACAAATTCGGTTTTTTGAACGTTAATTCCTAAAGAAAAAGGGGCAAGCAATTTCAGCAGATTTCTCCCAATCTCTCTATGTAATATTGGTTACAAACTGGTTACTAAAATCATCGCTAATAGGCTAAAGCAAATTTTGCTAGGCATTATCCCAGAAAACCAAGGCGGCTTCATCAAAGGGAGTCAAATTCTGGACAACATAGTGCTGGAAAAGAAAAAGGAATGGTTATTAAAATTGATCTTGATAATGTGTTCAATAGAGTTAGACATGATTTCCTTTTCATTGTTATGGAGAAACTGGGGTTTTACAAAGAGTTCACAAGTTGGGTGAAATCCTGTATTTCCTCCCCTTGGATAGCCCCATTGGTGAACGGAATCTCAGCAGAATACTTCCAAGCATCAAAGGGTATGAGGCAAGGATGCCCATTGTCTCCCCTTAATTATTCCATCCAAGCATCAGTTCCAATATTCCAGCTGGATCACTGTTAGCAGATCCACTCCTTGTTGGGCCTCAAAATCGTTTTAAACGTCAAAGACATCAATCATGTGCAATTTGTAAATGACAATCTGCTTCTGGGAGGAGCCAGTGTAATCTCTGCAAGGCCTTTTAAGCAAGAACTTGACAAATACAAAGAGATATCAGGCAGCAAAATAAACTTCCAAAAAAGTAAGATCTACAGTTGGAACTGCTCACCAAGAGAGATGCTTGAAATCACAAGATCTTTAGAGATGGAAGGCACCACGATCTAGGAATCGTTCAAGTATTTGGGAGTTCCAATCTTCAAAGCTTCCCCTAGAGTGGCTCATTGGTTGCCCCTTCTATAAAAATTGAAACTCTGCATCCAAGCATGGGGAGCTACTTAGTTAAACCTTGCGGGGAGAGTGGTCTTGCTGAAGTCGGTCGTAACCAGTCTACCTATCTACCAGAATTCAATTCTTCTAGCCCCAAAAACCATCACTCTCAAAATTGATGGTCTGCTTAGAATATTTTTTATGGGAAGGCGCAAGGAAGAACGAGAGGAAGCTACATTTAGTAAGCTGAGATAAAATTAAAAATCCACTTCTGCAAGGAGTTCTCCACATTCGAGACGTGGCTACCCAAAAGTTAGCTATGCGGTCCAAACTCCTATGGAATTTAATCTCTGGAAAACCCTCCTGGAGCAAACAAGTTCTTTGGAAAAAATACTTTCATAAACACCAGATAAGATGCTTGGACCAACCTCTAAAAGTTCCAAGAGGCTCGTTGATCTTCTCGCTCTTCCTTAGATCTCTTGACCACTTCAATTCTAAGCTCACTTGGATACCGGGCAATGGAAAGCGCATAAGGATTTGGGAGGATTTAATTCTAGGTGACCCGCCGCTAGATCATCAGGAAGGCCTGACCAACATAAAAATTTGGCTCCAATCCAGCAATCTCCTCATGCTTTGGGACATCTCTTGTTGGAAAGAAGATGAGGATCGCAGCTGGAATGACTAGGACCTGGGAAACTATCCAAAAAGGCTGGAGATCGAAGCCAAAAATCTGCTTAAGGTTCTTAAAGGGAAATCTCCCATCAAAGCCTTAGCCAAATACAAAATAGGATGGGGCACATCCACTAGAAAGTATTTGGCTATTGCAGGTTATAAGTCTTTACAGGCAGTCCCGCACGTCCCTCCGAACCCAACTCCATGGAAGACAATATAGTCCTTTGTCTCGATCCCCAAAATCGACATGTTCATGTGGATGCTGGCTCACAAAAGTATCTTGACAAGTGAAAAAATAAGAAGAAGACGTTGGGAAGGTCCCTCCAAATGCTCGCTGTGCTTGAAAGAGGAAGAAAACACAGATCATTTGTTGCTTGCTTGCCCTTACGTAAAAGAGGTCTAGGACAATGTCCTGAATTTAGATCATGTTCATTTCTCTATGCCCACGAACGTGCTCGTCCTCCTAAACAACTAGCCTGATCAATCCAAGTTCAATCCGAGGCAAAAGGACCTTCTCAAAACATGTTGGATGTGGCTTCTTAAATTTACCTTATGGAAAATTTGGCTTGAAAGGAATAATAGGTTCTTTCGAGAGGAAAGTTGTAACTCTTCTCGGGTCGCAAATAAGGTGAAGGATTTCTGGGCGAGACCTTGGAATCCAAGACTATCCTCAGGAATTCAGACTCCTTGGATCTAGATGAAGATCATTGGCTTAAGGAGTTTGTCCCAAACCACCAGCATAGGAAAAATCCCAACCCAGCCTTGAGAGCTTGTTGGGAAATTCGACTGGAAGAACAAGAATTTATAAAGTGGAGATTGAATCTAGAAGAGCACTACTTATTCTTCGACTGTGCATCAAAGGGAAATTCAAGCATGGCAGGTGGGGGAGGAATCCTCTTGGGTCCTAATTGCATGATGGAGCTATCCTTCGCTTGGGGCCTTGGTTCTATCTCGAACACCAAGGTGGAGGCTCTCGCTCTCTGGCAGGGCCTAAGGCTAGCTGAAACCAAGTATATTTAGAACTTAGTGGTCTTTGGAGACTCCAGGGTAATTATCTAGGATTTGAAATCGCAAAGGAATCCAAGCCAGGTTAACTTAGGACAAATCTTCAAGAAAACTATTCTTTTGTTGCACAAATTCAAGAAGGTCTGGTTCTTCCATATCCTTCGAGGACTAAATAACTTGGCAGATTCAGAAGCAAATAAAGGAAATCACCTGAGCAAGGGTGTTTTGTCTGTTGATGGGGTCAAAATTCTTTTTCTCATCCCCTGACAGGGTCAAATCTCAGCCAAAAGATCAGCTGGTCAAGGGGTCAAAGCATCTTCTTTATGTCAATCAGTCATTTATTAGAAGGGAAGCGAATCCAATTCATGATCTTCTAGCAAGAACAATCATATCCTGGTGTTTGCAGCTCTTTTGGTCAAGACAGGGAATATCAGACCATGGAGCATCCCACTCTCTCAGCAATACCGCTAAGATTCTTGTGATCTACCTGAAAGTGAAGTCTATATCTTAGGCCATGGCACTCAGTGATGCACATCATCTTCTCTTAGTCTGACGGTTATTTTATTAGGAGAAGAGAAATCCAGGCTCCTTCCAGATTGCATCCATGACCTCCAACTCCAATTTTGGGCCTTCTATGGAGGATTGAATGGCAAAGTTACAAATGGAGCTTGACAAAGTAAAAAAATTAGTCTGGGAGCAAGCAAGGATCTTGCTCAACATGGAAAACGGAGGTGTAAGGAGATGGGAGACTCTCAATCAGGATCTCACCAAGCTACGTGAGGAGCTTACAAACGAGACAGATGCCTAGTTCAAAGATGTGGCCAATGTTCATGGTGATTTTGGGAAACGCCTTCACAAGCTCGAAGTCAAAGTAGAAAAATTATCGGGTGAATGGCCCAAAGATCCAAAGCCCTAGTGAAGAATGTTGAAGACTAATTTCATGCTCCCTCTTGTCGATTTGTAGTAGTTCTCTTATGTTTTTATTATTCTCAGGCTAGTTACGGCAGCTAAAGCTATGCCCAAGTGTCCATCTCTCAATCTTCCAGGCGCATGTTTTGGGCTTTTGTTGTTTTCTAATCTTGCTAAAGTTTGATAAGAGCTCCAATGCCTTAGTAAAAATCCATTGTCTTAAAGCACTCGGCAATTGTTTTGTCGACCACTAATTCAATTATTTAACCATTGTTGTCAACAAAAAAATATAGCATTTAGAACAAGGCATGGACATTATGAGTTCACAGTGGTACCTTTTGGTTTAAGAAATGCACTAGCAATATTCATATGTTTAATGAATGGAGTCTTTATAAAGTACTTAACAAGTTAGATAAGTTTGTGATTATATTCTTGGATGACATCCTTATTTATTTCGAGATATAAGAAGAACATGAAGAACATAAAAGGTTAGTAATGCAAATGCTTAGAGAACATCAATTATATGTCAAATTAAGCAAGTGTTCTTTCTATCAAGGAAGAATTCACTGCCTAGGGAATATCATATTTGAAAAAGGTGGTTTAGTATCCTCAGAATATAAAGAATGTATCATAAGTAATATGTTTCATGGTATTAGATGGGTACTACCAAAGGTTCATCGAAGGATTGTCAAAGTTATCTCATCCTATCACATCCTTGCAGAAGAAGGGTGTGAAGTTCAACTGAACTCCTAAGTGTGAAGATAGTTTTCAAATACTTAAGGAAATGCTTTCTATTGCACCTATTCTAGAGATTGCATATCCTAAAGGAAATTGTGTTGTGTGCACAGATGCATGTAAGAAATGTTAGGATTATTAATCCTCCCTTGTCCAATTTGGTCATATGTCTAAATCAACAGTCATGTCTAAATCAAGAGTCCATCCAGTCTATTTTTAGTCACTAGCACCATTGGGTCTAGTTGGCCTATTTGGGGCACATGTTCCAGTTACAAAAGTGTTGGGAACACTAATTGAGGCCTACTTCCATTGATTGCACTTGCACGCGTTAGTTTAGGAGACTCCTAGATCAATCCCTACAATTTAGGAGCCATTGGGAGCGCCAACACCAACCTTCAGCAGTTGAGTTCAGTTAGTGACTAGTCAAGCTAAGTTATGAGTCAGTTACATTTAGTTCTAGTCCTCTACATTCAGTTAGCACTAGGTTTGCATGGTTGCATGTAGGAGAGCCACATTTCTCACCTACCACAATTAGTTAGGCTTAGTTAACACTGAATTAGAAACTTGAGTTGTGTTTTAGAATTCCGATAATGATTTAGACAAGGTCAGTTAACCATTGAGTCCTCTGATAATGGATTAGACAAAATCTTAGTTACCTACAGTCAAGTAGAGTCTAATCAATTCGAATTTCCTCATGTGGATTTGAATTGCATGTGGCTATTTATCCATTGTATTACATTGTAATTAATCATCTAATTGCTTTTTAATTAATGAAAGCATTCACAGTTGCAAGCTATTTTTGCACTGTTTCTTTCTTCAATTGCTACGTTAATTGAGTGATCTATCTTGTGAGTTGTGTGTTTGTCCACAGATCTATGTGCTCAATTTAATAAGAAAGGCATTGGTAGAGTATTGATGTAGGATGGACCTGTGATCAGTTATGAATCTAGAAATTTGAAGGAACAAGATAAGAACTATGCCACACATGACTTAGAGCTTGTAGTTATCATCCATGCTTTGAAGATGTGGAGACATTATCTAATGGGTAAGAAGTTTGAGATAAGAACTAATCATGCTGGGTTGAAATACTTGTCTGAGCAACCTAATTTGAATGCAAGGCAGAGTAGATGGATGGAGTTATTATATGAATATTACTTTGACATCAAGCATAACAAAGGTAAGGAAAATAAAGTCGTTGATGCACTTAGTAGGAAGATACATGTGATGCATATGGAGGTTATTAGCACTAATACACTAGATTTAAAGGTTAAGATCATTGAAGCTAGTGTTACAAATGAACTTTATCGGCAGGTAAAAGAAGGATTGCAACAACAAAAAATTCCACATAAATTTGATATGTATAGGTTAGAAGAAAATGGGATCCTCATGCATATAGATAGAGTTTATGTGCCCAATGTTGGAGATATAAGGAAGATGGTTCTGAAGGAAATGCATGATGTTCCTTATGTTGGACGTTCAAGTTATCAGAAAACAATAACAACATTAAGGAAATAATATTATTGGTTAGGGAAGAAGAATGATGTTGCAGAATATATAGCAAGGTGCATGGAATTTCAAAAAGTTAAAGTTGAGCATTAACATCTAGCAGAATTGTTGCATCCCTTGCTAATACCATAATGGAAATGGGATGTAGTGACAAGGGATTTCATCACCAAATATTGCAAAATGATGTTATCATGGTTGTGGTAGATAAGTTGACTAAGGAAGCACACTTCATTCCAGTAAAGACAACTCATAAAGCAGCTAACATTGCATATATTTACATGAAAGAAGTAGCCAAATTGTGTTAGGATTAATTAATCCTCCTTTGTCCAATATAGTTAATTGGTCATTTTTCCTAACTTAGGAAGTCATTATCACTTAGCTAGAGTATGGGTAACACACCTAGGGGTTATTTGCCACATACTGCATATGCATGTGTGATTTTATGCATCCTAGGGACAAATGCCTACAGTATAGGAGCCCACTTTGAGTGCCACCAACAGTCACCTTTAATTGGCTATGGTAGGTAAGCAGTTATGTTGAGTTATCCTCCAATTACATTAAGTTAGATCACTATCAGTTAGCCTAGCATCAGTTTTGCATGCATGCATGGAGTGTGGTGCTTTTTTTCCACCTACCTCATCAGTTAACTGATTGTAGATTGACTTAGACATCTGAAGTTAGACTAGTGAGCTCCAACTATGATTTTTCCACACCGAGTTAGCTAAACAATCAGTTAGAGTTATATATTCTAACCCTATCCACAGTATTCGAATTCTATTTATTGTATTATCATTGTATTACTAATTAATGAATGAAGATTAATGTTGTGATTATCTGAGCAATTCTTGTCCGATTTATTTGAAATTTGTGTCATGAATTCTTTGCTCAGTGTACATTCATCTTAATTATTCCACTGCATAATTCCTTTCCAATAGCTCTCATCATAGCATGTAGATATTTGGTTCTCAAATTTAACAAATTACATGGTAATATGAAGGCTATAGTGTATGACAGAGATTTTAAATTTACTTCTAACTCTTGGAAAGGATTGTTCAAGGGGTTTGACACAAGTCTAAACAAGAGTACAACATATGACCCTTTGATAGATGGACAGATAGAAAGAGTTAACCAAGTGATTGAAGATATGTTAAGGATGTATATGATGTATCAACCATCTAAGTGGGAATATTAATTACGCTTGATGGAATTTGTTTACAATAATGGATACCATTCCTCTTTGAAGATGAGTCCTTACAAGGCCATGTATGGAAGGAAGTACAATATTCCCATCAGTTGGGATAACCCAACATATAGAGTCATTGTTGGACCATAATTATTAAAGGATATGGAGGATCATATGGTTAATATAAAGCAGAATCTAAAGGCAAATCAAGATAGGCAGAAAAGCTATGCAAATTAGAACATGACCACTAGACAGTTTCATGTTGGAGATCATGTATTTTTGAAAGTTAGCCCAAGAAGAGTTCCTTAAACTTGGGAAATTTCTCTAAGCTAGCTTCCAGATACTGTGGAAATTTTGAGGTCTTAGCTAAGATAGGACCTATTTCTTATGATATGTCTCTACCCGTTTTCATTATAGTACATCATGTGTTTCATGTGTCTTTATTGAAAAAGTATATACCTGATGCTAACCATGTAATTAATTGGAATGTGATCCAGATAACTCTAGTGGTTTATTTTCTTTATATATATATATATATATGAACATGGTACTAATCATGTGATCGAATGGATTATGATCTAGGTGGAATCAAAAGGGGTTTTTCTAGTACAACATGTTGCCATTTTGGGCAACAAAGTCACATTGCTTTGGGATCGAGAAATTAGGCAAGTAGAGGTCAAATGGTCCCATTATAGTAATGAGGATGCGACTTGGGAGCTCGAGGATTTCATGAGGGAAGCATAGCCCCGTCTATTTTGAAAATTTACAGCATGTATGTAATATGCATCGAGGAGAATGCATTATTTAAGGGGGAGGTGGATGTAATACCCTAGTTGTTAAGGCCCAGACTCATGATATTTCATGTGACTTATGTTCTTTTTCATTATGGACTTATGATATTTTATGTTACCATGGAATTATGTTTATTTACATGTTAGTGTGATTAAGGAATTGTGATCATTGTTTGATAATGTGATTTTGGACATTTGCACTATTAATAATATTAATGTTATTACTAGCATCGTTGCTACCTTTAAATGTTGTTACTGTTGATTAAATAAACAAATGGCTCAACAAAGGCAACTAAAAGAGTATGGAGACCATGGATTCCACAACGTGCGGGGGAATGGGGACATCCCTATCACCTTATAACTTGTATTTGGCTTAAGTTTGTCCATCCTAGTTCATATTTGCACCTTGGTGGCATTAATAATGTTGGTCACCCAAAGCTTGTAAAATGGACCCTATTCTTGATCTTTATGGACTATGGAGTTACTATTGCATCTTTTGCACACCTTAGTGGTCCCCTCTTTCCTAGGGCGCCCTCCTTAGGAAGAGATTCCCTCACATTTATGTGTTTTTGGTCATTTATGAGCCATTTTCCTAGTTTTTAGGGGTTGTAAGTTAATTTATAGCTTCCACTCTTACATGATGCATTGATGATATTGTTTTTGTGCTTCCATGATATTTATGACCCTATTGGATCCCTACTCTCACCTATTTCACCATCCTCCATGTTTTATAACCCCCTTATACATTAGTGTGCCTCCTTATGCTCTTAATGGCTCCAATCCTTGGTTTTTTGTAACTCCTCCTCATGGTGCTAATTTGGGAAATGGAATATGATAACTAAGGCACCACTCCACTAATTTGAGTCAACTCTCCATGATGAAGCTTAAACCTTACATCTCTCTAAATTGAGTTTATCCTCTTGGGTTAGAGTTGGCCTCCTTGTGCTATAAATTCATATACCCACTCCTTGTTGAAACTAATCTTGAGCTTTAGACCATGTGACTTGTACTATATAACCATGTTGGGAATGTTGGTAGTATTGGGATTGTATTGAGACTTAGAGTTAGACTAGTTGTTTCCCTTTTGCTTCCATTATATCACTCTACTATTTCAGGTTCTCTCACAAGAACCCAAGAAATGGGAATGGTGAGCTAGGTCATATCCCATAGGAAGTGGACTCATAAAGGAAAGCAGTAGTGGGGAGCATTGTGTTTACCATAAGAGGTAGTTCCAAGAGATACTAGACTAAGTGTGCCTCTACCCATGGGTGTATGGTCTCTGGAACTTGGGGATGACCTATTTAAGCGAGGAAGGCTTAACTATGTCTATGGTTGGGAGAGAAGTTAAACTGTTCCAGCCATATGCTCATGTAAGAGATAAGTATTTATCTCATGTTTTCATGTTTATTATAACATTTTATTTTATGTTTCCACCGAGCTACTCCATTGGCTCAAAATAATTGTCCACTTTGGTAGTTTCTTAGTAATTTTTATACGTTTTTTAGGTCCCAAACTTTTGGGGTCGTTTTGAGCCTATAAACGACATTTTTGGGAAATTTGTGGGGAAAATGGTTGCAAAAGATTTTTTTTTCCATTATAAAGTTGTAAATCTCGGATAAACCATTACAACGGGATATCGAGCGCCCCAATCAAAGATTGTATGCAAAAGTTATGACCCGGGAAGTTCAACTAACCACCTTGGGGCCACAAACTTTATGACTATTCATCTTCTAGGGTTATGTTTCCAACGTTTAGGGTTCTTTCCCTCATGCTTATGATAAATAGGACCTTTTGTCCTCCTTTAGTATTCATCTTGGTGCAAATGAGCGTAGTATTCACATCTCTTCTCAGAGATAGGTACCACCATTCCAGCTGTTTTATTTTACAGTCTATTCTATTTTCACTATTTCAAAGAATATTTATTTATTGTATATTTGTGCTCCTTGCAATGTATATGTGTCTATGGTTCTATATTTGCTCTTTCATTTCATTCTCACATAAATTTGCACCAGTGGTATCAAAACAATCTTCTCTTTCATTGTTTCTCAATGCATGTCGTCGATGAGGTCAAGGTGTAGAGAGTTGGGTCTCAAGCTAGTTTCACTTGGGGAAGATCACTCTCGCCGTCCCAAGAGTTCTCCCATGGTGGAAGAAAAGAGAGGCGATGGAGCAAGAGACCTTATTAAGTTATTTCTTGAGGAATCCCTTGTGTGACAGAGGAACAAGATGATGGATAATTTCACCCAAATCTATTGACGAATGCTGACAATGACAGATGCACCTTCAATGAGCAATCATTTCAGATATGCAACACCCTTCAAGGTACATGTTAACTTTGATATCCCTTTATTTGAAGGCCATATCGACGTTGATTCCCTATATAAATGGTTGAATTTTATAGAAGGTTATTTATCTCTCCACACATTTTTTGATAGGAAAAATATCACCTTTGCGCTCCTCAAGGCTATCCCCCATGTCAAAAATTCATGCGAAACTTATTGGGAGAAAAGCTCATTATACTTTTCTGAAATTTTTGAGGCAAATCCCACTTTGGACTCTTTTAAAGATGTTGTTAAGGAACAATATTACTATTTGGGAAACTGCGATGACCAGTACACAAAATGGACCATTCTGTTGCAAGAGAGGTACTAAACAGTGTCAGAGTACACCCACAATTTTCATACCTTGCAAGCAAAGTTGGGTATCAAGGACTCCGAGTGATGCCTAATACTAAAATATCGTAGTGGTCTACATTGGTAGATATGAATAGAGATGGAATTCATGGACATCTCTTCACTTGGATCTTCTTATCGATATGCTATAAAAATAAAACGAAAATTTCAACAAAAGAACAAGCAAGACTTCGAACCTGCATAAAATCAAGGTAAGGGAAACTTTGGCCCGCAGAACATGGGATAGGGAAAGGAAAACCAGTCCTAGCCATAAGAAAAGAAGGGTAATGGAAAGACAAAGGACACCTGAAATTGGTGCGACTTCCATAAAATCCCCTGAGTGTCGCTCAAAGCAGTCATTGGTGGCCGAGATCAAATCTTCAGAATCATATCCCAATTTTGATTCTAATTCATAACCCAATGTCACATCTGCATACTAGGGGAAGTGGACCATTGATGCAGAACCCAGTGTCATTGTTTCTACCACATAAATCTAACCAGAGGATCCTAAAGAGTCAGAGGCAGAGGAGTGTCTTTTCCACTCATAGATGTGGGTGAAAGGAACCCCCCTACATTTTGTTGTTGACAGTGGCAACCAAAAGAATCGGATATCATTAGAATTCATCAAGATATTAGAGCTACCAAAAACACCACACCCACAACCATACAACATCAGTTGGTTAAGCCAAGGACGAGGTATCCACGTTAGTCATCAATGTTTCCTACCATACGACATCAAGCCCTTCAAAGATGAGGTATCGTGTGATGTGGCCCCACTTGATGTCTGTGATGTTCTTTTATGACAACCATATACGTGGAAGCGTTGTGATGTATATGAGCCACGACCTCGTAGTGTCATTGTCACTTTGGGAGGACAACTCTATTGGACTTAACTTATTTATTATACTGACTACGATACATGCCCTGACACCAATCGCTTGATAAATTTACTACCCACGCTAAGTGCCCTCTTACTTATGATATAAAAAAAACCACCATTTACAAGTTGAATAGGTAAGGTAAGATCACACATATTTACTTACTTCTTATATTTACTTAGCTACATTCCCTGCAACACTCATTATATAGTGAGTGCCTCGAATCCAACATGAAGGAATGCCCCAGAGATAGTTACACCTACCATAACCTCGCAGTGCAGGAAGATAATCTCCCACATTAGAAAATTCTCCCTATTCACTATTGCCTCTGAAGGAGAATGTCAAGTACTAAAGACCTCCCCAATCTCTGCAGAGGGCCCCTCCACTCAACAGAAACAAGAAGAACAAAAATTCATTGTATCCTCATCTATCCGAGTACCTCTATGATGCAAGGCCACACATTCAAGGTGATTCCCTAGGAATAAATTACTCAAGTCAACTCAAACTAAGGACAACACAGAAACCAAAATTGTTGAACAACTCTAGCGCATCCATCAACAACTATTACAACCCTATGAAGATGTCAAAGAAAGGAGACGTTTTTACTTCGACAAATGTCGCACCAGGAGCTCAACGCAACACACAGTTCCACATATGATAAGGGATTTGACGCAATGGAGACCATTGCTTGCTAAGGGGAGAGGAATGATCCAGATGGATATCGGTGGCCACCAACTAATTCCACTATCTCAAAATAATTGTCCACTTTGGTAGTTTTGTAGTATTTTTTCTACGTTTTTTCAAGTCCCAAACTTCTAGGGGCGTTTTGAGGCTCTAAACGACTTTTTTGGTGATTCAGGGGGGGAAATGGTTGGTAATGGCATGCATTTTCTCTAGTTGAAAGTCGTAAATTAGCTCAAATATACTTTTCCAATGGGCTATCGAGCGCCCCAAACGGAGATCATATGCAAAAGTTATGACCCCGAGAAATTGATTGTTTAACTAACCACCTTGGGGATGCAAACTTTATGACGATTCATCTTTTAGGGTTATGTTTTGGACGTTTAGGGTTCTTGATCTCATGCTTATGATAAATAGGCCCTTTCGGCCTCCTTTTGTATTCATCTTGGCACGAATGAGCGTAGCGACCACATCTCTTCTCAGAGATAGCTACCACCATTCTAGCTGCTTTATTTTACAGTATGTTCTATTTCTGCTATTTAATAGAATATGTGTTTACTATATCTCTGTGTTCCTTGCAATGTATCTATGTTTATGGTTCTATATTTGTTCTTTTATTTTGTTCTCACATAAATCTGGATCATTTGACTATCCAATTGTTTATGTTTGTATTCCAGGATTTATATGCAAGATGTATGAGTGTTATAGATTATTGATCATAGTTGTTGTACTATGTCTTTCTCTTTCATTAATTTTCTCTTCTTTGAAAACTATGAATGTGCCTCCACGACATTGAAAGGGGTGCAACCATATGCTATGGTTCACTCATATAAGCTCATTTATGATTGGTGATACTTGTCCCATTATGTTCCGAACAATGTTTCCATAAAGGCTCACCTTTTAATTCATTGAAAAATATTTTCGGATGAGCAGGATATGCTTGTTTTGGTCTAGCAGTTTTCGATGCCAAGATGAGCACGCCTGTTATTTGAATGTATATGTTTTTATGTACATATATGTTCTTATTTGCATATCTAATTTTGAAATTATGTATTCATATTGTAAATGTGATCAATCACTGGAGGGTGGAAACCATCCAATCATTTTTCTTAGTAAGAGGTGGTTGTAGGGGACAACCATCTGTTGTAAAGGAAAGTTTCCTATGGCTAGGGTTTTAGAGGCCATCAACGTACTAGGGTTGAAAGGTGGATGCAAATAGTTCTGCAAGTAAATACAAGCAAGTTTCAGAGATTAGAATGGTTCATACCTTAGCCAAATGAAGGTTGATCCAAGCAANCTTGCTCCTCTTGCTCCAAGAGACCTGCAAAATGAATTATACCTTCCTCAAACCAATATGACCACATATAAAGCAATGATAATCAAATAAACATGAAATAACGATCTGACTAACATCATCATATGATCATAAACAGAGATTCAATCACACATTGAACAATGATTTGGGAAGAAGAAGGACATCACATCTTTATTAATCTTAAAAACAAGTACAAATATACCTTCTCTTCAAGTTCGGCACCTCACAAAACCTTGATCTGGTTCTGCTGCTTCTCTTCTCCAAGGAACTCAGCCTCCAAGCTTTGCAACACAAGGGGATGATCGCCAGGGCAAAGGTGTGGGCAAAGAGAGCTCCAATTCCTCCAGCATAATGATGCAAAGATTCAAGTCTCCTCTCATGGACCTCCCTACCTCTATTTATATGCTTAATGAAGAGTTAGGATCGAAGACAAAGTAGTTACAACTGAAGGATTCAGTTGCATAACTACCCAAATTTCGAAATACATATTTTTTTGACATTTTTTGGAGGCGTACACGGGTATTATATATAGACAGTCGCATACATACGTGGGTTTCCTTAAGGAAACTCTCATACACTTCAAAAAATTCATTTTAATGGTATTTTTGGGCATTTTCAGACTTTGGTGTCTTCTGGAAAGTTTTAGCTAACTGAAATATCTTTCCAACGGTGTAGAGATGAGGTCAAACGGAGTTACAGAACTCAAGATATGGATCCTCCAAGTTAGGTGTTTTTTTAGTGACTTTGAGTGACTTTCTTGAAGTGTCGTCATGGGAGTGTTGACATGCGACGAAATCATGGGAAAGTGGTCACAGGTAGAGATGTGTCATTTTGAGCTATAAGGTAAGGAAACCCGTGTACGTATCAAAAAACTCGTTTTAAGGGTATTTCTGGGCATTTTCAGACTTTGGTGTCTTCTTAAAAGTTTTAGCTAACTAAAATATCTTTCCAATGGTGTAGAGATGAGGTCAAACGGAGTTACAAAACTAAAGATACGGATCCTCCAAGTTATGTGTTTTTTCAGTGACTTTGAGTGACTTTCTTGAAGTGTCGTCATGGGAGTGTCGACATGCGACGAAATCATGGGAAAGTGGTCACAAGTAGAGATGTGTCATTTTGAGCTATAACACCATCGAGAGCTTATTTTTTTGAAATTTGTGATTGCAACCGGTGTCTTATGTTGTTATGTTTTGGTGTGGTTGTGGGAGGTATCCCACATATGTCTTGATGTGTGTTTCCCTTATTGTTTACCCTCACTAAAAGCACACACTAAACAACACCACACACTAATTAATTATGTAAACAATTAACAACACAATACTTGACAATTATAAACTATGTTTTCAATAATGTTTACAAAGTATAAAAATTTAATGTAGGACCTTAATCACACTAAGTATGATGATTATAGATGCATTATTCATGCACTAGATGCAATTCTGACCTTGAAGTTAATGTTGATAGAGTTTATTAAGTGTTGAGATTGTTTAACTAAGGGTGACAAATTATTTAAAGAAGTGTCACAACCTTAGTAATGTTTCTCAAGTTAGACCTTTAAATAATCATTGAATGGTTAGTTGTCTTAACCTTATTTTCATCCAATTTCGCAATTCGTAAACCATAATTTAGATCCTTTTGCCTTGTCATAAGGGTCGAGGACACTACAATCTTAGTTGCATCGATGCTTTGGAGTCCCTACAATAGTGTGTAGGCATTTGCTTGATCATTTGTGACTTTTATGAGTCCCCATGCGTAGCTTGTCACATTGTTTCCTTTGATATCAAAGATGTCCCCCTTCCACTTTCCACCCTTGACACACTCTATATGTATTGGTAATTGAACAAAATGGGAAAAACACACACAATCACTATTTGTTTCGACACAATAAAACAAACGTAAGATATAATGTGCATACAATATATCACATGCAGGCTTTGTGGAAGTACCACACCATCACCTATGTCATTTTTATGTTCATGCCAAAGTAATGATTGAACATCACTCTAAGAGTAACATGATAGTTAAATTGTGCACACACTTGACGTTCAACATTATAGATTATATTCAAACTAAATATGAGCTCATTTTATAAAATCATACACATTATTTGCATTTTTCTTTTTTTAGGTAATTATCTCAAGTCAAACCTATGGACATTTCCCCTCATTTTGAGGATGGTATCGGGTATTTCCCGGCATAAGTCTAAGTCAGCAATAAATCATATTAAACAAAATATGAGCACATTTTATAAAAATCATACTCATTAGTTGTAGTTTTTTTTTCAAGTAATTATATCAAGCCAAATCTATGTGGGCATCTCCTCATTTTGAGGATAGTACCCATGGTAAGCCCTACATTCTTTACTATATAAGGCTGAATCATCTATAGGGATCAAGTCAACAATGTGTCATATTAAACAAAATAAGAGCACATTTTATAAAAGTCATACTTGTAGTTTTTTTTTCAAGTAATTACCCAAGCCAAATTCAACATTTCACTTATGTATTATATTGGAGATGCAACTAATACATATCCTTCATTGTTTCTTATTTTTCAACAACCACTATCCTTGCACTTCATAGAGGGATGACGCAAGATACACAAACTATATATGATTTTCATTCACAATTCCATGTCTAAGTGTCAAAACTATATCTCTAGTTGTGTCTTTGCATTTAAGCAATTGTTTAGATACATATGGCTATGGATATCATGCTTAAATGGTGGCAAAGTTTTTGATTTTTAATACAATTCTTGTGATGTTTAACTCTAGTTTCTTTTTCTCCATATCAAATAGAAGTCATGGTTATAATAACCTTTTTCTTTTTATGTGCACAAAATATGTCTTCCTCCTCTCTTCATATTTGGAGCATGTATAAACTTAATTTCTCAAAGTAGTTTTTGTTCCATTTTTTTTATAATTCAATATATAGTTAATTAAGACAAGCCCTAAACTCTAGACACATTAACATAAATGCTTATTTTGAAACTTTGATGTACCATCAAGATTCTAAGCCATACGTTTATATAAAGTCATATGTTTAAAGTTGGTGTATTTTTGAAAATATAACTTAATTTTTAAGATATATAAGTACTTTCAAAATCCTATAAAATTGAAAATATTAATAAAATTTTACCACAACCAAAAGAATGTCTAAAGTAAAAAAATGTTTTTACAAATTTGTGTCAAACGTTTTTACAAATTTGTCCAAAACAAATATTGAGGATTTTATTTTTTGTTGAAATATACTGCTTTTAAAATCTTATAAAATTTGGAAACATGAGTAACCAAAAGACTTTTCTAAAGTAAAATAGTTTTTACAAATTTGTGCAAAACAAGTATAGATGATTTTAATTTTTCTTGAATCCTCCCTTGATCGTGAATAACAAATGCTTTGATAAGCGGATTGTTTCATTTCGGTGTCAAAATTTGATAAAGGTTCTCGAGCCGGCTAAATTTAAAATTTGATAATGGCTGGCGCTCATAGCATCAAAACGGATATGTTAAAAAAAAGCCATAGAAATCAAGAAAGCATATGGTTCCGAGCTTTTCCTCAATCGGAGCAATGGCCACGGACGCAAAGTAGAGGATGGCTGTTCATGGACGTTGTGGATCAGTTGATGCGATGACGTGATGGTTGTTCTTAGATGCAGAGAAATAGCTTGATTTTGTGTCTACTCTTGACGTTTTGGGTTTTCTTTTGGTTGTTGCCCTTGTTATTCTTGTTTCTGCTGCTTTGGTTGTCTTTTTAATTCACATTTTGAGCATGGCCATGCTACTGTGTTGTCTGATGTTTGGGCTTTTCTGTTTTGGCCTTTTCTGTGTGTTTTCATTTTATCTTTCTTCATGGTTTTTGCTTTTTTTTGGTTGGGTTTATTGGATGGGAAATTAAGACAGCGACAAATGGCTAAGGTGATGCTGATTCCACAAGTGCAGTGGGTGCATGCTCAGGCTAAGAATGTATTTATGATTTGCTTTTAAATGATTTTATGTTCCATAATTCTATAATGTGTGCTTTATAAATTTAAAAATGCAATGCAGGTTAGGAAGACGGAGGTTATTTGCGTGGAAGGGACAGATTGTGAGTCCTCTTTACCTGTTATTTTTATTTCAAATACAATTGATCACCTCTATTTTAACATGTTTAGGGCTTACGATTTTGGATCAGTTTTTCATATTTGTGTGGATTAAGGGACAGATTGACAAGGCAGCCCCAAATGGCCATGCGATTTTGTATCAGTTTTTTCATATTTGTGTGGATTAAGGGACAGATTGATAAGGCAGCCCCAAATAGCCATACGATTTTGGATCAGTTTTTCATACTTGTGTGATTAAGGGACAGATTGATAAGGCAGCCCCAAATGGCCAAGGACCATGATGCTGATTCCACAGGTGCAGTGGATGCTGTGTAAGGCTAAGAATACATGTATAAGTTAGTTTTAAATGATTTTATGTTCCATAATTATATAATGGGCTTTTTATAACTTTAAAACGCAATGCAGGTAAGGAAGACGGAGGATCTGTTGAACATATTTGCGTGGAAGGGACAGATTGGTAAGGCAGCCCCAAACGGCCAAGGATCATGATGTTAATAATACTGGTGCAATGGGTACATGCTAAGGCTAAGAATGTATGTATGATTTATTTTTAAATGATTTTATGCTCCATAGTCATATAATTTGTTCTTTATAAATTTAAAATGCAATGTAGGTAAGGAAGACAGAGGACCTGTTGAACATATATTTGTGTGGATTATAGATATTTGTTGAACATAGGGCCTGTTGAACATATATGTTGAATATAGGACCTGTTGAACATATTTGTTGAACATAGGTCCTTGTAGGAGGAATCTATCTACTTATCATCTTTCGTTGAACATAGGACCTGTTGAACATATTAGTATGGATTACAGATATTAAATACACGCCAAATATCTTGCGAGGAAATCTGATAAATTCCTCCTACAAGGATGATAATCAACTTGCTGCTGGTTCTTGTCCTGTGGGAGCTGCTTATGAAACATATCATCAGCAAGATGTAGACTCTCCTCAAATATGTAAGAATTATCCTCTCAGAATAAAGCCAAGCACCCAGCTCCAAGCGCAAATAACTCAGCTGCTGATAGCTCAATCTTTGGGTGCCAGAATGATGAAAAATCTGGAGGATATGACCTACAATAAAGAGGAATAACCACGCTAAGGGGTTGACTGTCTCTCCTCTGCCCAATAATCAAGATTATGTGCCCAGATCTATAAATATGCTGCCTAAGAAGTCACAGGCTGTCCATTCCATGCCCACACAGTCCAACAATCAGGAATACAGCTCTTAGATGCCCCCACGGCCTCTTTCCAACGGTCGATGCATGCCCACGATGTACATACCAGAGATCTCGTGGCTTCCAAAGTCCCCACTCAGCCCCAAGTCAACATGTACATGATAACAATGACCATCCCACAACACCAAAACAAAAAACCATGTGACAGGATAGATAACCTCAACATCCATAAACACCACATTACTTCCAATAGTTTGTTGCATCAAGTTTGGCTTTATAAGCGAAAAACCTATCAATACAAAATGCAATCAACTCTAACGCTCTCATGAACTTATTCTTCCTAACCTATCAACCCTAAGCATGAGAAATGAGCATGTCAAGTGAAATCATACAACCAATGCAATCATCTTAACATTTCATCAATGTCAATCCTTCTTCCCTTGTGCCAAAACAAGACAATATAAAGCATCATATGTAGACACCTGAAATCTCTATAGGAACATGAGTGAAGAGACATGAGATAACCTGTGCAATGGAAAATCATCAAACCCTTGCCATGACTGGCAAGTCCTCCTACAAGCCTCCTCTATCCATGATTGGATTGGGCTTGTGTGTACATCATCTCCATCATAGGGAAGCCAACATCAAAGATATCCTCAAGAGGAAGGGCTTGTGGCTCTTCCAACATCATAATGTCTTCATCTAGGTATACAGAATTTTTGATCAAGGAAATGAAGTTTGGAAACAAATTACATGGCTTGAAATGAGTGAAAATATCTCTAATTAGTACATATTTCTGCCATATATCAATTCCAGAATGTATAAATAAGTTTCCATGTGCAAAATCAGTTGTAATTTCCAACTTTTGAAAAGCAAGAAAGGGCTTGAAAGAGTGAAAGCATGGCTGGGAGAAATCTGCAATAAAATCATGCTGAAATGACTCATTTCCAACTCTAAATATAGGGTCAAAGGCTAATCCTTCACCATCACATGCATCCAAATCTGTAGGGTTCTTGACTGGAAAATTTCTGTTATAACATCAAAGCCAAAGTGTCTCGAATTATGAGAGAAATCTGCACAAGATGGTGACAAAAATGGCTGAAAGTGACCATCCAAATGCTGCTCCAAAAGTGGCCTAGAAGTGGAAGTACAAGGATTCTCCAAATCTGCTACAAAAAACTCATGCATTCTTAAATCATCATCATAAGTGAACAAGCATGGCTATGAATAATGATGAGAGATCAAATCAACAATAGGTTGTCCAAGATCTTCAAAATTTACACTTCCATGGTGCTTTACCATTGTGATTTCTTAGCGTTGGTTAAGCCATCTAAACGATATACATTTAGCTACAGCCTACAACTACTCCAATGCCTAAGACCTAGATGTTAAGGAGACTAACATGATCAACCTGCCATGTGCATCAATGCATTCATTGTATGTGTACATTGTATTTGGAGGTACATTAGCAATGAGTTAATGAAATTTTAACAAGATGCTATCTGGATGAACATGTGTGCTTGTAAGTGGACATGTATCTCATCTAGTATGTGCATGTGTTGGCAATGTTGCAGAACTCACTATGTTGGGGAACTTCAAAGAAAAATGGGTTTCAATTTGATACCCCAATGGATTGATTAGCCAACATTCATAAACTCTTGGGAAAATCCAAGTGTTTTCCCAATAGTTTATCTTTCAGGTGTGCATAGATTATAACCCATTCTTGTGATTGCAGATCTTATAAATAGGCAACAAACTGAATATACAATTTGGAAACAAAGAGACAAGGGACAACCAAATGACACATTCAATTTAGATCAGAAAATGATAAAAATACATGCCTGAAAATTACATGTGGGAAATCTGGCAATGATAGATTCCTCCTACAAGGATGATAATCCACTTGCTGCTGGTTCTTGTCCTATGGGATCTGCTTATGAAAATTGTCAACACCAAGATGTAGACTCTCCTCAAATATGCAAGAATAATCCTCTCATATAAATCCAAGCACCCAGCTCCAAGCACAAATAACCTATGTTGCACAAGTTTCTAGAACGTGGGTACGTTGGGTACGCGGACACAAGTATCCGGTACGGCTAGAAGCTTCGCCCAAATTTGCAGAACCGTAGGGTTGGGAGCGGCATTAATATATATTAATTTTTTAAAATATACTTAAAAAAAGTTAAAAAACATAATTGATTAATTTTATAGCCTAAACTATTTTATCCTCTTAATCCTCTAGTAGTGTCATGAAATTCATTCTTTTTAAATTCGCTCACTTTTCTAGGTCCACATTATACAAATCTCATTGTACGAGTTTCTAAAGGCAGGTTTCATATATGTGTATGATACTATGAAGCACCAATAGCTTCATAAATCATAAGATTCAATATTTTTCTAATTCCTTGTTCCAACTCCATCTATATTATTGCTCCTAAGAGTGTTAGTCTTTGGGTGCCTCTGTATTTTTTTTATGGTAACTACTACTTACTTATAATGTGAATGAACTTGATTGTTTTAATTTCAACTAACAAACTTTCAAATTTTTTGGTATCTTGAGTTTGATATGGTTTATGATCCTAAATTGCTATGTCAGTGAATATGACTAACGCTATGTTGCAGGAAACTTGCCCCCCCCCCCCCCGTTTCCAACCCGTTTCCTGACGGAAACTCGGAAACCCGTACTGTACGGAAGGGAAACTCGTTTCCAATTGATGGGGACTGTTTTGCGTGTTGAAAATTTGTTTCCTTAAAACGGAAACCTGTTTCCAAATCGAATTTCACTAAAATCCCGCGTTTCCTTCCACAGTCCGCCTAAAACACTTATTTTTTTAATTTTTTGGGTTTTTGCCTCTTCCGGCTAGGGTTTTAGAGGCTTCCAAAATGTTCTTTATGCCTTGGGTTTGTTATAAAATAACACCCATGCCTCCTTTTTGCTGTCACGGCTTATCCCCAACGCTCATTAGCAGCTCACGGTCCATTGGCATAGCTCAAAGCTTACGGTTCATCATCACAGATCTTTGGCTTTAGTGTATACATTATCTTGGGCAGGACGACTCATCCTCATGGCTCTTTGGCAGCCCATGTTAATTTTACAGGTTAGATGAGTTTTAGTATCAGTAATAAAATTCAATGCATGAACATATAAAGGACTGAGATAAACATTCAAACTGTAATAAAACGTAACAACATAAGTTTCATTTCTTTCAACTTTAACGCTCTGCTGGTCACTGCGTTAACTTAACGCTCTGCGGGTCACTGCGTTAAAGTTGATCATTGAAATGTTCCATCAACTGCCATGTATAGAAAAATAATAAATAACATGTGTAGTAAACTAAATCTCAAGTAAACTACAGAAGATAAAGAATCTTAACCATTGTTGGATCCGCCTTATACTCAGTTAGATCTGGGTTTGATCTTGTCACTGAAAGGACAAGTCAAACTGTTTGAACCATATACGTACCTTGAGAGAGAGAGGGAGTAAACAGACCTTAGTTTCTTCAATTAATTTAGTAGTGCAGTCAAGGAGAATCACACAGATGCACTCAGAGTGAAAGATGTGCAGTCAAGCACTCTACCAGCAGATTCACGGTGAACAAAATCCCGAAATCAGTGAGGGTGGATCAAACAGAAAGATTCAGCCTGAGCAGGTAATAGATCGCAGCAAATCCCACACAGAAAATCACAGAGGTAGAGCTCATGACCAATCAAAATGCCAAGGCAGATGTGAAGGAGATCGGTGGACGCCTGACCGAGACAGAGATCGGTGAAACCCAGATTGAGAAGGAGATCCTGTAAGACAAACGTGAGCCAGGCAGCAGTGGAGAGAACCGAGAGCCATGCAGCAGTGGTGAGAATCGAGAGCCAGGCAGCGTGGAGAAAACCGATCACACAGCCAACAGTAAAAATGAAATCTCGTGGACAGCAGATCAGATCACAGGCAACCGGTAAAAATAAATTACGTGGACAGCAGATCAGATCGCAGGCAGCCGGCAAAAATAAATTCACGTGGACAGCAGATCAGATCGCAGGCAGTCGGCAAAAATAAATTCACGTGGACAGCAGATCAGATCGCAGGCAGCCGGCAAAAATAAATTCACGTGGACAACAGATCAGATCGCAGGTAGCCGGCAAAAATAAATTCACGTGGACAGTAGATCAGATCGCAGGCAGCCGGCAAAAATAAATTACGTGGACAGCACTAAAATCAAATCGCAGGGATAGCTATAAAACCAATCGCAGGACTTTTACGGATAGCAGTAAAAACCAATCGTAGAACTTGTGTGTCTATAAATTGAAAACTAAGGTGTATTTATAATGAAAATGTACGGGACTTCTTTTCTAATGTTTACATGGTCCAAAAATATACACGAGATGGAGGTCCACATAAAACGTATGATAACTTAGGGTAACGTAAAGTGGTCCCAATTAAAATAGAAAGTCAAAGTGTCTCAAAAGGTAAAAAGGTAAAAGGTTTTAATTTTTATTATTTTTTATTATTAATAAATCATAAATGATTTTATTAATAATTTATAATAAAGTCATAAAAAAACTAAAGGTTCAACATAAAGTGATTAGTCCAAAATCATAAGTGGGTTAACCATAAGTGAGTCATCATAATCAAAAGTGCACATAGGTGAGATTGCTAGGAGTAAGTAGTAATAGGACCATGAGTCAACAACCACAAGATCAAAGTGAACCAAGCAATCATATAGGACCAACAAGACCAAAAACTTTTCTCTCTCTCAAGGTACATAGTTTTATATATTTTGTCATCACTGTATAAGGGGGGAAGATCCAAACAGATGGTACAATCCTTTTGTCCTTGACACTGCTCCTAAAGGTTAGGTACTAGGGACATCGTCAAGGGGTGGCCAGTCCCTTGAGGATCAACCTAGCAATAAACGATTAGGAGAGGGGACATCATTATATTCCATTTTTAATGAATGGCTTTCAGCCTTAGGCTGAGTTTCAGTCTCACACTGAATCAAGTTGATCAATCCTTGGACCCTAACAGGTCCTCCATTCTCTCGCAGAATGGTTCTCAGTACTAAGCTGAGTTTCAGTCTCACACTGAAAATTGATCAACTACCTGCAGTACCTACTTGGACATCGTGTCCCTGGTCCTATACCAGAGTATATCTCTGCCTCCACCTGCAGGCTCTACTTGGACATCACATCCTTGGTCCCGGACCAAAATACCCTAGAGGCATATAGGGGCCCTAGCCACATGCTAGGGGCTTTGCCATGGCATCAACCTGCTTGGTCCCAGACCAAGAACCCCAGGAGACTACTGGGGGCCCTAGGGTACCTTCTAGGGTCTTACTCTGTCCTAGTCAATTGACTAGGAAACCATTCTCTGAGAATGGGTCTCGCAGCTGCACTAACTTTAACAGCCCATGCCTCCATTTCCAGCTCGTGGTGGTAGTGCAAAGGTCACGGTGGAGGCTCAAGAAGTGGACTTGGTGTTGGCAGCTGGTTGGGTTGCTTAATATCGACAGTGTGGTCACGGTGGTGCCATTTTGTTTTGTAGATTGGTGGAGGATGAACATGAGCTTGAGCATGATGACTATTAGTCTTCGGGCTTTAGCTCATGTTTTCTTTATATTTTCATTGTTCATGTTGATGTAGTATTGTACTTGTAGCCTCATACATAAAGGATGATTTTGGAATATGGATATATATGTATTAGCGACCTAACCTCATTTTGAAAGTTGTTTTTTGGCTATTTCCACTTGCATTATGGAATCACTTATGAAATTATGAGTAAAAATGTTAAATGTGATGTTGAATTTAATCTGTATATATATATATATATATATATATATATATATATATCGCGTTTGCCTATTTCCTAAATTTTGGGGGGTCATGTTTCCAACGCGTCCCCATTTTGGAAACTCGTCCCCGTTTCCCTGTTTCCCTGTTTCGTGCAACTTAGGACTAACGTAAGCTAGCTATAATCATTTGAGATATGAATTAAAATTGTTCAATATCTTAGTATTGTAAAAGATCCATTTGTTTTCACTTAAGTACACTTGCAGCATATATTTTGAGTGTGAACGGATCTAAACATTTAGGAGGTGTGGGCCCTCTTTATTTATATAGCCTTGAAAATAAATAAAAAATGGCATTATTTATAGATTCAATTGAAATTTTTATTATTGGTGATTTCTTGACACAATAAACTTCAATCATTCAATTGATTTTCAACACTTTTCTTATGATTTTGGCCTCCATATGGTCGAGAGCTTGTAGAAGCTCCCAATAAAAAGGGAGCGGCAAAAGCAAGTTCCCAAAAAGCTCCTGAAAAGCTCCCAAGTTCCCAAAGAAGCTCCCATAAAAAAGGGGACGTTTCGTATCAGCTCCCAAGCTCCCAGGAGCGGGGAAACGTTGGGTACGTGTTGCCAAAATCCCGGGAGCGATACCCATGCAACTATGCAAATAACTCAGTTGTTGATAGCTCAATCTTTGGGTGCCCGAATGATGACAAATCTGGAGGATATGACGTACAATGAAGAGGAATAACCAGAGGGGTTGACTGTCTCCACTCTGCCCAACAATCAATATTGTGTGCCTAGATCTATAAATATGCTGCCTAAGAAGTCATAGTCTGTCCATTCCATGCCCACACGGTCCAACAATCAGGAATATAGCTCTTAGATGCCCCTACGGCCTTTTTCCAACAAACAATGCATGCCCACGATGTACATACCAGAGATCTCGTGGCTTCCAAAGTCCCCACGAAGCCCCAAGTCAACATGTACATGATAACAATGACCATCCCAAAACATCAAAACAAAAAAACATGTGACAGGATAGACAACCTCAACATCCATAAACATCACATTACATCCAATAGTTTGTTGCATCAAGTTTGTCTTTATAAGCTAAAAAACCATCAATATAAAATGCAATCTACTCTAACGCTCTCATGAACTTATTCTTCCTAACCTGTCAACTCTAAGCATGAGAAATGAAATCATACAACTGATGCAGCCATCTTAACATTTCATCTATGTCAAGCCTTCTTCCCTTGTGCTTGGTCATGGACGAAAAAAGACAATATCAAGCATCATATGTAGACACACTGAAATATCTATAGGAACATGAGTGAAGAGACATGAGATAACTAGTGCAATGTGAAAATCATTAAACCCTTGCCATGAACGGCAAGTCCTCCTACAAGCCTCCTCTATCCATGATTGGATTGGGCTTGTGTGTACATCATCTCCATCATAGGGCCGACAACAATAACCTGCAATATCATCAAAGGTACCCTCAAGAGGAAGGGCTTGAGGCTCTTCCAACATCATAATGTCTTCATCTAGGTATAAGCAATTTTTGATCATGGAAGTGAAATTTTGAAACAATTTACATGGCTTGAAATGAGTGAAAATATCTCTAATTAGTACATATTCCTGCCATATATCTGTTGGAGTTTGTGCAACTTCAGAAGCTATTTTTATTGTCCTCCTTCAGGAGTTGAACTTGTTGCAATCATCAATCTAAACCCTAGAAAGAACAATGTAATCCTTGGGGTGAAAAGCAAGCAATAAAGAATAAAATAAAATTATTATTGCACTCCCAAGTGAAGTCAGCCCTAGTTAATTTATGGGTGGGAAAACGGTATAAATAGGAGATGCCCCTCCTCATTATTACACACAACAGCAGCACAACAACACAAGTGAAGTGCGCAGTTTCTGGTGGAAGTGTAGCTACACAACAGCTCAAAAGAAGATTCTTTTTCAGGGTTTCATCTTTGGTAAGCATTTCCATATTTTCTCTTTTCTTTCTTCATTGTACTCTGATCTCAAAATTATTATCTCTAGACGAAGGTTGCTGGGTTTTCTCCCAATTGGGTTTCCTAGGTGAAAAATACTTGTGTTTATGTTTTGTGCTTTGTCTATCTTCTAGTGATCCTATTGATAAATGCAATTAAGATATACTGCTATAAACTATAAGAAAATCTAATATCAATACTAGAATGTAAAAAGAAGTTTCCATGTGCAAAATCAATTGTAATTTCCAAATTTTGAAAAGCAAGAAAGGGCTTAAAAAATCTGTCATACAAACCCTACAAATCCTGTTGTCATGGGCCATTTCCCGCAGTCAAAATGCAATTTCCAGCCATATATTCCTAAACCAATATGTCAATGAAAGAGTGAAATCATAGCTGGAAAAAATATGCAATAAAATCATGCTGAAATAACTCATTTCCAACACTAAAGATAGGCTCAAAGGCCAATCCTTCACCATCACATGGATCCAAATCTGCAGGGTTGCTTGGCTGGAAAATTTCTGTTGTAACATCAAAACCAAATTGTCCCAAATTATGAGAGAAATCTGCACAAGAAGGTGACAAAAATGGCTAAAAGTGACCATCCAAAGGCTGCTCCAAAAGTGGCCTAGAAGTGGAAGTACAAGGATGCTCCAAATCTGCTACAAAAAACTCCTCGTGCATCCTTAAATCATTATCATAAGTGAACAAGCATGGCTAAGAATAATCATGAGAGATCTCATCAACAATAGGTTGTCCAAGATCTTCGGCCACAACATTTTCTAATATGAATCATAATTGTTATTGTAAAAAAACATGCAATATAAAATTCATCTTAAATTCCAACAACCAGACATATCCCAACAGTAATGCATGAACTCTCAATAAGAAATAAACTTCACATGAAAACTACGATATTTAGATCTATCGTTAAAATCAGTTCAATATCTACAATATCCACTGTACTAAGAAATAGTTCCCATTTGGTCATAAAATGAAACAAAAGCAGAAAAAGGCTCTTTGGCATAACCCCATTTTGTACATTTATCTTGTGATCCTTGAAATGAATACTCATTTGATAGCAACAATGTTCAAGTGCAGGTTGGTAATAAAAAAAGAGACAACAACATTCACTGAAGCAAGTAGTGTGTACAAACTACTTAATACTAGTCAAAGCTGTTTCTGTGTTAACTTTTCCCTACCGGTGTTCTAATGCAGATTGGACAAATGTCTACTTGGCAGTATTATTTTCATTTCATTCTGCTTTCATGGCACAAAATCATTATCTTTATGCAATGCATTAAGTATATGGAATTCCTTATGTAAAATGAGCCTCAAAACCGAGGTCAAAGTTATATGAAGTTCACAACCCTTCTTTCCACATATTTGGATTGAACCATATTACAAGGAAAAAGAAAATGATTGAATGACCATTAGAGAAGTGTCCATTTTAAGGAAATGGCAGTTGCAATGAAGATCATTTAGTACTTACAACCATAGTTACATATATCGGCGATATCGCGATATATCGCGAGTCATTCCCCTTGGCGATATATCGCCACTAAAAAATCGTGATATTTTCGATATTTTGAATATATCGGGATATATTCAATATGTCGCGATATATTGGGAATATATCAGGACATTTTGGAAAATATTGCCTTGCTAAAAAAATTTGCAAGAAATTTGGAAAA
>LPNX010750294.1:16063-31055 GCA_001517045.1 Pseudotsuga menziesii | reverse complement strand
TTTTAATGCAAAACGACATTTGCCGATATTTTCCGATATTTTCGCCGTTGCTGCCGATAAGTTTCATTCCGGACCCTCGGCGATATATTCGTCGACACGATATATGTAATTTTGCTTACAACCAATGTTGAAAAAGTCGGCCTCGGTAAAAAGTCGGCGAGGGTCCTGAATACAACTTCTCGGCAATATTGGCGAAAAAATCAGGAAAAATCGGCAAAAGTCGACAAATATTAAAAAATAGAAAATACATGCATTTTTTTAAAGAATTTTAAACATATAAAGCAACAATAACATCAGAAAAACATATTGGAACATAAATATGAAGAAAGCACTGATATATATCATCATCATGTAGTCATGCCAAATATAAAACGATACGTCAAAGTTGATATTGAAAGTCTGAAACATCATAGTTGTCCAATCAAGGACTCAAAAGTGTATAAAGTTTAAACAATACAAAATGACATCACATATATAAATGTATCTGAGGAAAACTAGCATCTAGCTATCTAATATCAATGCCCTCTTACCCTTTTACGGGGATATATCATGGGTCTTTTGTCGGGCCTGCCCCTAGCACTAGAAGTAGCAGTAGAAGGCCCTGAGTGATGGATGGAGGACTAGATGTATCAAGCGATGCAGAAGGTGGTGGCAATACTAGCACATCACCCTCCATGGTGCCTCCAACCACCACCTCCTCCTCCTCCTCCTCCACTTGTCTCTCCTCTTGTCCCTCCTCTAGCCATGCAGGTGATTCCTCCATGATAGGAGTCTCAATCTCCACCCTCCACTTAGACAATATATCAATATTGTCCAAGGAGATGGCATTTGCATTTGGTTCTTTCTGTATCTATGCCATCCACAAGCGGAGGTTGTAATGAACATACACTAAGTCATTAAGACGTGTAAACTCCAACCTGTAAGAGGGTAATAAAAAAAAAATTAGAGTCTAGAGGGTAATAAATTAATAAATTATAATATCTTAGAGGATTGTAGATTCATAAATTGCATTAAACATTTAAATGCAATTGCTTTGTTCAAATTCTAAGTTCTAAGTTTCTAACCTTCTGCGTCTCTTTGCATGTATTTTTTCAAATACACTCCAATTTTGCTCACATCCCGAAGTTCTACAGGTTTGATTAAGGATTTTGATGGCAAATTTCCGTAAATTTGGTGTCCTCACACCATAGGTTTGCCACCAAGTGGCTACACCAAATAAAAAATAAATATAAATAAATCATAATTCATCTTTCAAATAAAGGTGAAAACTTAAAACGGTCTAATAAGTTAATAACTTACCTGGCATGAATTTGGTCCTATCACGAATAGCATCAACAAAGCTGAATACTCCAGTACCATCTCGATACATCTCTATCTCGCAATTGACTGCATTGCGTGTGTCATAATTGGGTATCATCCTCTGAATACAAGTGAGAAGCCCCTCCAAAACCTCACCATCAAAATCAAAATTGCATTTGTAGGCAAATGCGGGGTTGAGGAAGAGTCCTACTGCATGAATGGGTCGATGAAGCATCCTAGTCCATTGAGTATCAATCAACTCCCATAACAACATGTGCATGTCATGCCCTGGGCTAACCCTTTCCCACATAGAAATTCCGAATGGTCTCTTTGGCCCTATCCATGGCCTCATATAAATAGCCCATTGCGGGCTTATCACCATCAACAAGTCGCAAAACCCTCACGAAAGGTACACTAACCGAGCACATTTCCTCCATTCCTTCCCAGAAGGCGTCAGTGTACACCAACTTGGCAATGGTTTTCCCATCCTCTCTCCTGTTGTAAGCACAATCATGCCACTCATTACAAACAAACATTTGCTTCAACTCAAATTGACATTGAAGCAAAGATTGAAGAGTAATAAATGTGGTGGCAAAACGCGTGATTGCAGGATGCTTCAACTCCTTGTTTTTAGTGTGCCACCTCATGAGACTAAGAAAAAAACCATGGTTGTAAATGAACTTGGGGATGGTCCTAGCTTGATCAATCACCACCTTGATAAAGTGAATTTTCCCCATATCCTCCAACATCAAATCAATGCAATGAGCTGCGCATGGAGTCCAAAACAAAGAGGGGTACCTATCCATAAGCATCCTGCCAACAGCCACATAATTAGCTGCATTATCTGTAATAACTTGCACAACAATGTGCGCCCCAATATCCTGGATGAACACATCCATCAACTCGCATAAAACTGCTGCATCTTTTACATGTGCCGATGCATCAACTGATTTTACAAACATGGTACCTCTAGGACAATGTACCAAGAAGTTGATAAGGCTTCTACCCTTACCGTCTGTCCACCCATCTGACATGACTGTGCATCTAGTGCTCTCCCATGACTGCCTGAATTCAGCCAACCTAGCACCGATGTCCATCTTTTATGCTTGAAGTATTAGGCCCCGCAACTCCTCAAAGGTGGCACTTTTATACCATGGGCCAACTACTGCAATGGCATCACACATCAACTGCCAAAATGGATTGTTTTAAACAATGCTGAGAGGTATGTGACTCCAGTAAAGGCACCTTCCCATTACCCTGTCCGCTTCTACCTTTTCCGATTTCTTTATAACTGACTTGATAGAAGGTTGTGATCCTGGTTTAACAAAATGGGATGTGAGCCATGCCCTCCCAAGAGGTGAAGCTGTGGAGACCCTCCCACTACCCTCACCGATAGTGGTAGATAGAGATGCACCTACACTTCTTGCTTGGCCTAAAGCTGCAAGCTCAGCTCTGTTTGCAGCGATCTCATCCTTCTTTCTCATTTTTTCATGGATGGTGTCATGGGCAGATCTCATGATTTTTGGGGTCACTGCAGTACAAAGGCCAACATCATGGCCAGGTAGTTTGGCTAGATGGTATTTCAACCTGTTAACCCCTCTTGACATGTGATGCCCACATAATTTGCAAGTCAAATTTTTCCTATTGATGCCATGCTCAAGCTCACCATACTGTCAAAATGGGTCCAATATCTTTGGCAATTTTGCAATTGGAATGCTTCAACTCAAATGCAACCCTAGGGCACAAAAACAAAAAAAATTACATTAAACTCCATTGGAAAAAAATAGCAACATTCTAGCTTAAAAAATCAGACCTCTAAATTTAGATTTTAAGCCATGAAAGATAAGAAAAAGAGGGTGGCTAAGAATTAAAAAAACAAGCATGCTATTTTCCATTCTAATTTTTTAAAACCCCCATTTACATTGGGACTGTTTTTCATTTTTTTGGGCATGGAAATCAATGGCAAAATAGTAAAAACAAATAGCAAAGAAATATGCAAGAAATAGGCAAAGAAATAGTAAAAGAAATATGCAAGAAATCTTTCAAACAGTCCATGGAAAAAATAGAAAAACAATGGGATAAAATGCACATACCTTGAACACTTGCTCCACAAAAATCCTTGGTTGAGATGCTAAATGGTGTTTGAAAACCTCCAAAGGTGTTGGTGGTCTCCTCAAGCCCTTCTCCTCCACTTCCAACAAACTCATTTGCCAAATGACATAAAAAAACCTGTTTTTTCCTTTTCTAAACTGCGGATTAGTTGCCTGGGCGACTTTTTCCTTTGACTCGCGCGGTTTCCTTAAAAAGCACGACTTTTATCAAGAAGTTGCGACTTGGCAATTTTTTAAAAAATCGCAATTTTTGCTCGCCGAAAAATCGGCTTGGAGCAAAAATCATGACTTTTACGATTTCTCACGAGAAATTGGCGAGGTTTTCAAGGCTGCTTATAACAACTTCTCCATCTTCCTCTTGTTTTATTCACTTTAGAGGTTCAACATTTGAAACAGGCACTAACCTTCTGCAAACCATAGCAAACCTCTATTATTAGCAAACAAAATTACATAGCAAACATTACTGCAGTACAACAGAGATCCATTTTTTGGGGGGTGGTAGGAAAAAGGACCACTGCTACAAACTTCTTGAGTCATGGTGAGGAAGAGATATAACTAATAAAAGTAAAGATGTGTTTCAACTTTGAGTCTCCAATCATTCAAAATAAAAAAATTAGATTTCATTAAAATTAAACAGTTTATGTTCCAAAATACTTTCCCTAGAGACATTGTGGATATAGAACCACTTCAAATGTAAAGTGGAATAATTTCCCAGAACAAGTGACAACAAAATCAAGAGGAATATCTCAACCAAAAAAGTGACCAATGGGCTGATTTCTCTACTTTTTTGCGCCATTGTATGTCATGAGAAACCATTATGATATTATACAGTCCAAACAACTTGTGGTGCCAAGCATAAAGTTAGCTGTAGACATGCCAATAGGATGACCATAAATTTTAGCAATAACTGGTTGGAAGATGGAACTTTGAAGATCTCTTCATTGGAAGTAGGTGACCACCCCACCCTGTTGTTTTTCATTCTGAGAAACATTGAACAAATATTCTATTGTTCCTTGTAATGGAATGAAGGCAGGTAAAACCACGTTGATGATTAATTTTGACTAAGTTACCGGAAATGCCCTAGTGATCCCCTTCAAATGTCGTTCCTTGTTTCAGATATTGAAATGGTTGGGAAACGACTTTGATACGTTTCAAATGACTTGGGTACGAATAAGGTGATTGGGATATGGATTTTCCTGTTAGTGATACGTTTCAACAAAAAATGGATACAAATTACCCTTCAGGTAGTAATCGGGAGCGCCAAATTACATGTGGAGCAAAATCGGCCTGGTTGGATCCACGATCGATATTTCTCATCCCACGATTGAAGGGGTCGATATGAGAACGAGACTATGTTCTTGTGGCTTACTTGACCACAACGACAACGTTCCATTTTTGAAGCTTTGGATAAACTATTTAGTATTTACATGATTCGTAGAGCAGTTGGTTTGCCATTGGGTAGATATTACAAGTCTTGATGCCATTCTCTGTTCGTCGTTGGATAGATATTACAAGTCTCAATGCCAAGACCGTGGATGCATTTCTTTTACTGTGGTTGACCAAATCTGTGAGCCGTTGTTTAACTAGGGGTGGATTGTTTTCTCGTTGGATGTTGTCGGGATATTCGTGGCATATCGGGAAGTTTCTTTGAGGAATGTTTTAGTTGAAGGCCACATTTTGGGTCCACTCACATATTGCACATCTAAAGGAGCTTCAACTTGTATGTCACCATTGATTGAGGAGCATGCATTTATTAGCATTAAATCATATTTTTAAGTGGGGCTATACTTTGGAGGTTGAATCTTGGTCAATCCTTGGAATTTGTTGGGAGCAATTCACTCTTTTATCGCTAGCATTACCTCTATTACTTTTTCCCAAATTTTAGGAAGTTTGCTCTTGTTTGGTAGGAAGTGGCCCTCATTTTGTTGTATATTTGCATTAATGTGGCATTTGACCATCATGTTGTTTTTAAAATTTAGCTAGGCATTTGTTATAACTTACAAAGTAGTGGAGTGTACAAATTACAATGATAATATTATTATGACTACGATTGTAATGATAATCTCTCTCTCTCTCTCTCTTTGTATATATATATATATGTATGTATGTCTTTTCCCCACTATATCATATCTGGTCTTTTTGAAAATTTTCCGTACCCGTTTCGCCCCTTGTATATGTATCCATTTCCATATCTGCTTCAATGTAACTTAGAATTTTGATGGAATTGATTTCCCCTGTATGGAGCTTCCAAATGAAACCATTGTAAACAACTTCACACAAGGTAAATAATCTAGCATCCATATCCATGGCTTGTGAGATGATGTAAAGAAATTGATTGAAATGTGACAATCCGTTTTCTAGTTTGCCATGTCCAAAGTATATATTTGTTCATGCAACATTCACTGCTTTCGAAGCAAACATATGAAATTAAATAATTAATTCAATTTGGCTTACATCGACTATACATTCATCAATTGTGAACCTAAGTGTTCAAGCTTTATTTAGTGTTCACATCATAAGGAATGCTTATTATCCCTCCTTGGTTGGAAATTGAGGTCATTATCTAATACCCAAAAATAACCCATCATCCATGTCTTCTTCTAGCGTCCTCTCAATTGAGAATCAGAGGCATCTTTACATACAATCACATAGTGACTTGAATGTCATTTCATAAGCAAATTACTTGGCCAAAACCAATGAAGGGACAAGGCAACAAAGTCCATGGGCTTTGAAACTATATAATTTTTACACTAAATAAAGCAAAATAATCACATTAGTATAACTTTTCTAAACCCGAGCACAATTATGAAAGAGAAGATTGTCTCTAATACTGTATTCTTTTGCACTAGTCATACTGGCAAGAATTCTTCAGTGATTTGGGTTTCATGAGCTTAGCCGAGTCTAGATCAATGTTGTAGTGAACTTGCTTGCTGAATTTTGGTTTAAGAAGCTTACCCAAGACATAATCCCTTGCTCTGATATCAAATATTAAGTCTAAAGGAACACCATCAACTGTATCAGAGCTAGTCAAGCTAGCACCAATTCCACATAGAGGAACTTTATTGCCCTGTAACACTACTGATAAAGTGTGATGGGTATTCCTTGATCGATAAAACTTAATTCACCTCCAAATATATATATATTGCTCGATCTAATTTTCACACCATTGAACATAGTTGCAATTTCAAAATTAAGAGGTTTCACAGACATGTGGACACATGTAAGCACATATACAAAAGAATCATTTACCTGGACCGAGGCAACTACAAGCTGATAGTACATGAGATCCATGGGCGTGGAAGTCACATGAACCCCAAAGAAAGTGGCGGGGTTGTAGAAGCTCATTTTAAAGTCCAAGTGCAAGACCCGGGCAACATTAACAGATCACTAAGTGAACTCAACAACAACGACATACTAATTATTGGAGAAAACCATTACTAATGAAAACACACTTTAACAACTGCCACCATAAAAGTCAATAACTATACTTAAATATGAGCACTAGAATGTCCACCTACAGTACTGTAACAAGAAGTTTATTTTCACTAGCTACATAAAAAATTGTGACTATGCAAAACTATTTACGAAAAATTAATGGTACTATAATGGTATGTCACTAGAGAAAACTACTACCAAAGAAAACCCATCTGCATGCATGACATCTGAGCATTATTTAATGATGCATGCACCCGATTAAGTCTCCATGCGCATGCATGCAAGTCAATTGCAAATTAGAAGTTAAAGTGACCTAAATAGGTAAAAAATTAGGGTTTTTGCAGTTGAAAGTAATAAAAGAAAGATAAAGTGAACGGAGAGGACACTTATGTGATTATGGATTTGTGGAGTCGAATTGGAGAGCTCGACGAGCTAAGTTGGGGTTGAGCGCATGCTCAACTAACTGGTGTATTTCGGCAGTAGAATCTATCTGCCCTAGTTCATCATCAGGTTACATTCAGCAGTTATTTCGGGAGGTTGATTAATCATCCAGCCAGAGAGTTCCACCATCACATCGTGTCACCGTGGTCAGAGACCAAGCAATTCGTTTTCCTATCTACAGGGTTCAAAACTTTCGCATGTTACTTCCATTCATCCCGGAGCACCTCCATTACCCTTCCCCTGGAAGAAGGACCATTCAACTTGAGTATCCAGTGAGTTATCATCAATGCTCCATTTTCTGGAGGCGCTATTTTGCATGGGTGAATTGATTTGAGGAGGCATTCACATTTTGGGCTAGTGTGCCTTTGTTTTTTCTGCATGCTGCTTCCATCACCATCAAAGGGGTACTGTAACCCTAGTGCATATCATCTGGGCTTTCAGCAGCTGCTTATTTATTATTTTGTAGCATATGCAGTTTGAGAGGAGGGTGCGTTCACCTGTGGAGGACGATTTGGTTTATCTCCCTATACCTCCGGCAAAATCCTTGCATGCTAGGACCATCCTCTTCACCATCATCTGATCTATATATTGGTATGTACATGCATTGACTTCTCCTATTTTATAGCATCTCAGTATTTTCTAGGGCATAGATCTGCATGCAACTGCATGCATGCAAAGATCGGGGTTTGCTTTCCTATTTTATTGAGGCTTAAGTCTATTAGCCATCTATAGTACACACAAAAAGAAAAATACCAGTTTGGGATATTACATCATATATAAATCAACGTGACTATTTGCGTGTTGTGTGTGACTTTTTATCCACCCTGCATCATTGTATATACACCCATTCAGTGTTACTACATACCTCCTCAATGTGATCACTTCTTCATTGTTCTTCTCTCACGTGGCTGTTTGTTCTCTCACATGGCTATGTAAGCTCAACAGAGTGACTGTATCCTTCACCTCTCGTGTGGCTATGTAAGCTCAGCAGAGTGACTGTATCCTTCACCTCTTGCATGTCTGTTTCTTCTCCTGCATGGCTGTGTGAGCTCAGCAGAGTGACTGTATACTTCACCTCCTATGTGGCTATTTCTTCTCCCACATGGCTATTTCTTCTCCCGCGTGGTTGTGTAAGCTACTGCAGTATAACTGAGTGCCTCTTGTGCAGCATGACTGTGTGTCTCTGCCTAGTATGACTGAGTGCCTCTTGTGCAACATGAATGTACATGTCTCTGCCCAGTATGACTGAGTGTCTCTTGTGCTGTATGACTATGTGTCTCTACCCAGTATGATTGAGTGCCTCTTGTGCAACATGGTTGTGTCCCTGCCCAGTATGATTGAGTGTCTCTTGTGTAGCATGACTGTGTGTCTGTGCCCAGTATGACGGAGTGTCTCTTGTGCTATGTGACTGTGTGTCTTTAGCGTGACTCTACAGGGTATGATTGAGTTGCTAAATCTTGTGCATTTGATTGAAGTTTCTCTTCTTGTTGACTAAGAATCTGAGGTCTGTCTCTGTCTCTCCCTCTCAATGTACGTAAATTGCTTACACAGTTGACTTGTCCCTTCAGTGACAAGATCAAACCTAAAAGTATCCGAGTACAAGGATGATTCAAAATAATGGTCATGATTCTTTAGTGTTGTTATCTCCTGTACATTATTTATTATTTTGTTACTGTACATGGCTTTTGGTGAATCATCTCAAGGACCAACTTTAATGTAGTGACAAATGGAGTGTTGAAGTTGAAAGAGATGAAAATTATGTTTAATTTGTATTGCAGTTTAAATTGATTGGAGCAGTACTATTTTGGATCTTGTTTTATGTTTCTGTTCATGCATTAAAGTTTATTGCTTATGTTAAATCTACCCTAACCCTAAAATTTCAACACTCATTTGTCTTAGTAATATAACCTTCCATCTCTTTTGTAGGTTAAGCAACTTTTGATTTTAGTTTGCAAATCTCATCTTCTTTTCCTTCTATCTGAACCCTTTGTTCATTGATAACCTCTTCAAGTACTTTAGTGTTAGATACCATTTCTTTTGAGAGCTTAACTTCCTTTTTAGAATTTTGAAGCTGATATTTCAAGGATGTGTTCTCTCTTCTGAGTTCCGAGACTTCTTCTCCATTTTTGTTAAAGCTTCGTTCATACTCAACAATTATGCTTTCACAAACACTCAATCTTACCAATTGTTTTCTCAAGGAAATAAATTCATTCTTTAGAGCATTACATACCATATCCTTTTCACTGAGTTGCTTTGACAGGGATTCTTCAAATTGTTTTGCTTCTTTCATTTGAGTTTTTAGATCATCAATGGTCTTTACATCTTTTTCAAGTGGTTCTTCTAGCTGCACATTCTAGTCTTTTAGCTTCTTGATTTATTCTAGGGTATAGAGTAGTTGTCCTTCAAGGTCAACTTCTTCTTCTGTCTTTTGATTTTTCAGGAGCTTTGTCTTCATTTTCAGAGGGATCTTTTGTATCAAAGACCAGATAGACTTCTTTGTGATTGCTTGATTCTTTTCTTGACCTTTTGATGAGGTTGGTTCCTCTATTTTTACGACTTTCTTGACTGTGTAAACATTTTGTACCTTGTTCCAAAGTTCTTTGGCTGATTTGCAATGTCCCAATCTATCCCTCACAGGATCTGGTAATCCATCCAATATGGCTTCCATTGCCATTGTATGATTCCTCTTTAGCTCCTTTTTGGTTGTAGGTTTTGGTGCACCTTTTGGAGGAATATACCTAGAAACAACTGAATCCCTAAAACTGAATCCTAATGCCCCCATATATACCTTTATCCTTATGCTCCAATGTGCTTAATTTGATTCATTGAGCAATGGAACTACATTTGCAGAGTAAACTTCCTGAATATCCATGATCTTCCACCGTTGTGGTTAGACTTTTCCTAAAGGAACCGACACTGATACCAATTGTTGGAACCGTTAACAATACTAAGAGGGGGGGGGGGTTGAAATAGTGTTGAGCACTTCACCATTTTAAAATGAAAACACATCATGTAAACACTATCATTAACATTGCTGATCATAAATCCATGCACAGTACACAAGACGTTTACATGGAAAATATGATATTGATAAAACCATAATCTATTACATCAGATGAGGAGACACCAATATCTTGATTTACAAACACCAACTAGAAGGAGGCTCCAACCCCTTAGGATACAGGCACCAACTTGCAATGAGGAATTCAATCCTCTCCCTAGCTCCACTTTGCCACCCTGAAGATACACAAGCACCAACTTTTATCAAAACATATGTTGGACTGTTAAGACTCAAGGGCATCAATCCTCCCAAGCACCACCCTGCCACCCTTATTTGCAAACCTAAGTTGCCGGGAAACTTGGGTACGGGTACGAGTATGGGGACGGGTACGGGTACAGGGACGCCACTTTTTGAAAAAGGGTATTTGGTTACGTCGGGGGTACTGTGTATATATATATGTATATGTATATATATGTATATATATGTATATATATGTCATAGTCAAATCATACATGCATATAGATTTCTTCATAAATTATCTTGATTCATAATTATAAATTCGATGATTATTTGAACAATGAACATTTGATTATTTGAACAATGAACATTCAGATTGAAAATTTGAAACATAAAATTTGATAAATCATAGACTCAGTAGATATCAATTGGAAGACTGGAAGTTACATAAAATTTGATAAATCATTGTACCAGGCAGCTGTGACAGACAATCAAACTCAGACATGAAGGTACACTTGAAATCTTATTTTAAACACCTATTTGTACTGCTGTTACAGGCAATAAAAAATTGCAAATTGCCAAATATATTCCTGCGTTGATGTGAGTGTATTTCTCAGTATTAAATACATATGTATATTTTTTATGTGCACATTTTGTAGTCAAATTATATTCCATGAGTGCTGAAAACAAAACCATAAAAACATTCATTGTAAATCAATGTAAAATCAATCTACCAGATTTGGACAATATTCAGTGGAGTTTGAATACTGTTGCAAGGTGTTTGACATAAGACTAGAACCGGACTCCATACGTAGTTTGCAAACAATTGGTTTAGATTTGGTGGGGGGTCATTACATTTTCCCCAATGGATTGCATTTCACTGAGTCTACCGTACCCTCGGAGTACCCAAACATGGGGTACGAAGTACCCAAACACGGGGTACAACGTACCATTGCGCCAACAAGTACCCCTTTTTTTATAACGGAGTCTCGGGTACGTGGACCTAGTATGGGGTACGGTAGGGTATGGTAGGAGACGTACCCTACGAGTACCCAAGTACCTGGTACGGTACGTGTACCCTACCCTCGGGTATGGGTACCCTGGCTACATAGCTGCAAACCATTCATTACTGTAATAGTTCCTTTGCAATTTGTTTCTTAATCTCAACTTGATATCCTTAGCATCTAACAATTCTCAAGACTTATATTGCTTTCTGTTCAGCCTCAATACATCAATTTTGCCATTCTTGTAGCTGCATAAAATTGCTTTGATTTGCACCCAAGCCATAGTCTCACTTCTCGGTTAATTAAATCTCTGAGGCCATTTCTCTGTTATAGTCCTCATGCTTCAAAGACCTTTTTTATTGCACGATCTCCACTGTTCAGGTATCAAAATACTCTACTATCATTTAATCAGTGGCTTACTCAATTTGATATGTATAAGATAAGGTAAGATAAGATAATTTTATTTATGTCTGCTAATGACCACAAAGTAGGTCAACGGGACTGTCGATTACAATGATGTTTGTGCATGTGAGATGACCAAATGATCTCCCATAAAAGAAGTACAATACAAGAAGTAAGACATAAAAGAAGTACATAGACTTTAACTAGACAGGAAGGACATGAAAGTGAGCTTGGCATGGGTCTTTTTTTACTTCATGGACATGGATGCCTTGGTTGGATGGCTGATTGATGCTTTGGTGGCTTGATTAGGCATGGAGGAATGCCCTTGCATACTCCTCTTCTAATTCTTCATTGACATTGCACTTTTTTTACTTATATATATTTTTATGCAATTGTCACGGATCCCAAGGTCTAGTTTGATATGGACATTCACATGTTGGATCTCCCTCACTTGGCACACATGTGGAGGCATTTTAATAATATTTTATGATGATGTGTCAAGGCGTTTAGAGGAGGTTGAGGTGGTTGAATTAAGTTAGTAAGCGTTTCCTTTGGAGGAGCCTACCAGCCATTATTTAGGAGTAGGATGACATTTTTGGTGGAGTTTTTTTTTCTTCAGTTTACAACCATTTGGAGAAGGCCGCTAGCCTCTTAACCCACTTGTTTCCATATCTTGGGCATTATTCCACTTGATTTAGAGGAGGTTGCTCCACCTTAAAGGGCTACTGTTTATTGGGATTTTTGAACAGGTTTTACTGTTGATCAGGGAGGCTGCAACGTTGTGGAGGAGGTTTAGCCTTGAATATGGTGCACCAGCCCCCCACAATTGCAAACTTCTGATAGGTATAACTCCTGATTCTCAATTATTCCCTTGCTAATGCATATATTTATACAATTCATAGGACGGTTGTGTTTCACCTTCCGCCCAGCCTTTTCGGCTTCCTACATCAGTTTTATTTATTTATTTACAAAATATATAATCCCTACGGATTATATTCTAACAATCCCCCTCTTAATCCGAAGGGGTGTTCGTAAGTCCGAGCATGTTTTTGAATCTTTCAAACTTTTCTCGTCCAAGCGCTTTGGTGAAGATGTCTGCAATTTGATCATTTGTGGAACAATGTCGAAGATTTACTGTCTTGGCCTCTACATGATGTCGAATCAAATGATACTTTGTGTTGATGTGTTTGGTTTGATCATGGAATCTAGGATTCTTAGCCAGCTTGATTGCAGAAGTATTGTCGACCAATAATGGAGTGGAGTTCTCTTGTTTTTCTTGCAAATCTTCAAGTATCTTCCTGAGCCATACTATTTCTTTCGTTGCTTCAGCTGCAGCCACATATTCTGCTTCTGTTGTTGAATCTGCTGGAACTGACTGTTTGCGTGATCTCCATGAGACAGCTGCTGATCCAAGACTCATAGTGTATCCAGAAGTTGATACTCCTGTCTTTTTATCGCCATCAAAATCTGAGTCTGAGTACCCAATAAGTTTGAAGTCATCCACTTTAGAGTACTTGAGTCCAACGTCTTGAGTCCCTTTCAAGTATCTTAGAACCCTCTTTGCAGCTGACCAGTGTCCTTCACAAGGTTTATGCATGAACCTTGAAAGTATGCCAACAACATAAGAAATATCTGGTCTAGTTGTTGTAAGGTAGATAAGACTCCCTACAAGTTGTCGATACTTGGTCGCATCTTCAAATTCTTTTCCTTCGCTTGATGTGAGCTTCATTTTCTGTTCCATTGGAGTAGAGATAGGGTTGCATTCTGTCATGCAAAATTTGTTTAGTAGTTCTTTAACATATTTCTTCTGAGATAGGAATATGTACTTAGGATGTTGAGTGACTTCAATTCCTAAGTAATAGTGGAGATGTCCCATATCTGTCATTTCAAAGATCTTTTTCAAATCTTTCTTTATGGATGCTATATAGCTCTCATTGTTCCCTGTCATCAAAAGATCATCTACGTACACCACAAGATACACAACAGATCTTCCAACTTTCTTTATAAACAGTGTTGCATCATCAAGATCAAAATGTTCGAAATTTAACTTCAAAAGATGCTCGGTTAACTTTTCATACCATGCACGAGGCGCTTGTTTTAGGCCATACAAGGATTTGACAAGCTTGCATACCTTTTGTTCTTTTCCTTTCACAACAAAGCCTTCTGGCTGAGACATGAAGACATTCTCTTTCAAGTCTCCATTCAAAAAAGCAGTCTTCACATCCATTTGATGAACTTTCCACCCTTTCTGAGCAGCTAAAGAGAGTAAGGTTCAGATGGTAGCCCATTTTGCTGCAGGAGAAAATGTTTCTTCATAGTCAATTCCTTCTTTCTGTGCATAGCATTTTGCTTCAAGCCTCGCTTTGTGCTTGTCAAGTGAGCCATCTGATCTGTATTTGTTCTTGTACACCCACTTGCAGCCAATTGGTTTGGTTCCAACTGGAGGGTCAACCAGCTTCCAAGTTCCATTCTTTATGAGTGCATCATACTCATTCTGCATAGCTTCTTTCCACTCAACTCGAGTAGAAGCTTCTTCAAAGGAAGTTGGTTCAAAGTTAGCAGATAAATTAAATTCACAATCAAATGATACATCCATGTCATCACCTGAATTATCTGCTCCTCCTCCATCTTCATGTCTTTTCGAACTTCTCGTTCCCGTCTTTCCAACTTCATCCAGATGGACACTTTCAAGTGTCTTTGTGGCCCATTTAGGAATCTTTAGTGATGGTCCTGGTTGATCAATTGGTGGTGCTTCATCATTGATTGAGAGTCTTTCAATTCTCTCAATCACATCATCCAGTTGAATCTCTTGTTCAGGTGAAGTAGCAGGAACTTCTTCATGCGGGGGAGTTGGTGCTTCATATGGAAATTCCAAAGGTTGATCCAAAATAGGAATCCCCCCTTCAAGGTTTGGAATTTCATATTCATTTTCAGAATATGTCTTTGGATGAGGATAACTTTCCAAATGATCAAGCTGTCTCTCAATGGATTGGTCATTTTTATTAGTCTCAAGAAAAATGACATCTCTGGAAATAACAAATTTCTTGTTTACCTCATCGTAC
>LPNX010750294.1:0-15589 GCA_001517045.1 Pseudotsuga menziesii | reverse complement strand
ATTTGCTGAAGGAGTTGGCATTGGGCCACATAAATCAGAATGTACTAATTCTAATTTCCTACTTGCTCTGAAATTAGATTCATGGAATGGCAGCTTACTTTGTTTCCCTAATATACATGCATCACATTTGTTTTTCTCTTTGGGAATGGTGGGCAAACCAAATACACCATTCTTTCTCAACAAACGAAGACTGTTATAATTTAGATGACCAAATCTTGCATGCCACAATGAACTAGCTGACAAATTACCTTCTCCATGCTGAGAGAGGTAGGCATAGTTTTGAACTCTTGCAGATGAACCCTTTAGCTTCAACAGCTTCCCATATTCGTATCCAGTCATGATGACTTGGTTGTCAGAGGAATTTCTTATTTCTACGATTCCATCAAACATGTGGATGGAATGGCCTCGCTGTCGAATCTCCACCAAGGACAGCAGGCTTCTCTGCAACTTTGGAAGATAGAGAACATTCTTCAACAAGAAATCACGGAATCCAGGCATCTTCAGTCGAATGGTGCCCATTCCCTTTGGTTTAAGACTTGACTTATCTGCAAAGTAAACTATGCCATCTATTGTTTCATTAAGTTCTTCAAAACAATCTTTTCTAAATGTCATGTGTGATGTTGCACCAGTATCAAGCAGCCAACAATCTTTGTAAGATAAAAGTGAAGTCATTTCATTAATTCCAAGATTACAATGTGCAACAATACAATGAGCAGAATCAGAAGATTTATTAGCATCTTGGTTTTTACTGTCATCTTTCTTCTGGTTATGCTTGTCTTTGATGGAGTCCCACGAAGCCCAACACTGATCTGATGTGTGCCCAGTCTTTCCACAACGCTTGCACTGCAAATCTGATCTTTTGTTTCTGCCCCCTCTGCCTCTGAAGTTTCTTCTTTCTCTGCCTCTCTTTTCCAGAGAGAGTGGCACCAACAATAGATGCAAAAGAGTGCATCTTCTATGATGAATTTGCAACTAAAACAAAAAGAAGAAAGAGTAAAGGTGCAGGTCTAAGTCTCTGCCACCTTCCTCAAGCTTTACAACAATGCCAATGATAATCAGTCTTCAAAGCGGTCACAACAAACTGCAACAATCTTCTCCTATACTGGTCACAGTTTCGAGCCTATGAGTGGACTCAAAATGCAGCTACTTTACAATCAAATTATGCAGTTGATTATTGTTTATTCTAGAGTGATATTACATATGAACTACATTTTAATTACATCAATAACTTGCAACATAAGTCGCAGCACTCTACAGAGAAGAAATAACTCTGATGGAACAAAAGTTTACACCAATTCTTCAGTCTCCAATACTTCAGTCTTCAACGCAGCCACACCAACGCTTCAGCTTCTATTCTTCAACGGGACAGTCTTCTCAGCTCTCTGGTTCACGCTCCAGTTTTGTTCAATGTTCCAGCAGTATGCAGCTAGCTCCAATACGCAGATTCAAACTCACAGCCCAATACGCAGCACACATATAAAAAATATACTTAGAGTTTCCAATTAAACTCACAGCTCAGATATGCAACATATATACTCACAGCTCCAATACAGCAATCACAGCATACATTATTTCTCCAACGCATCAAATATCAGTCACAAGCTCATCAAATTCATAGAGGCAAATGCTGCAATGAGCGTTTATAGAGGCAAAGGATGCAGACAGGACTGATAAGAAGCGTAGAGCTTGTACGTTTTCCTTCTTATCGTCTCACGATTTCTGATTCAACAAAACCAACTACCAGACCACGACATGAAGATGATATTCAAGTCCATTTCAATGCAATTTACTGGAGACAGCAGTATCTCTGGTTTGATCGACGCCGATTAACACAGCAACTATTGTGATCAAGATGGCAAGGAATGCAAGCAGTCCTTATGGGATGTCAAGCTCGCCAAATTACGATGTTCACGCAGGATAGTATAAAGGATTCCTTCAGTAAAGCCCACACCGGCGTCAAATTGGAGGAGAAGCTCAACTATGGCGGATAAGAGATGAGGCTGCAGCACTGCAATATGACTTGAATTGGGAGAATTTGAAAGCGTATAAAGAATGAAAGGTTGGGGACTGTGACAGGCACGTGAGATAGAACTGCAAGACAAAATTGGTGCCGCAGAAAGTTGTTAGAAAAGGTAAACGACATGCAGGCAGAGACAACACAGGCCAGACATTCTTGCTGAGACTCAGCACTCGGGACTGTGGCCGAGAGACAACCAGAATTCCTTTATCTCAAGGAGGAGGGCATTCTAAAATGCAACGCCAAAGGGTGCAGTGCAGCAACAATTTCACAGAGGTATGCAGAATACCAAGAATTAGGGTTAGGCAGGTCTCCAAGAGAATAACGCATACAATGCATGCGACTGGCAAGCAGAATGCCGGGACTGAAATGCAGCAGGCAGGAGTTATGGCAGCGCTCTGATACCACTGATAGGTATAACTCCCGATTCTCTATTATTCTCTTGCTAATGCATATATTTATACAATTCATAGGATGGTTGTGTTTCACCTTCCGCCCAGCCTTTTCGTCTTCCTACATCAGTTTTATTTATTTATTTACAAAATATATAATCCCTACGGATTATATTCTAACAACTTCAAGTCCACACCAATGTTTCGTGTGATAAAATCCAGTGTTAACTTAAACTAGATCATGGCTTGAGTCGAGCTAGCTGCAACCTACTAGACCAAGCTCAGACTCGGATCGAAAGTTTGGAAGTCGAAATTGGACGAGACCGGTGAATGATGGATAATGGAGGGGATCATCGAATTACGTGGGTAAGGGCATATGTGAGGGCAAGTCATGATTCGTTGGAGGACTCAAGAGTGGAGACCGTCGATGAGGAGCCTTGGAGCTCGACATTGGATAGTCGTGAGGGTGAGGGTGGCGAAGCATTAGAGTTGAATGCAGGTTGAACGATGAACAGACTGTAGGTATAACAAACTGCAAGGTGGTTGCATAGTTTTTCTTTTAAATTCGACAAACTTCAATGAGTTAATTTGGTTAGCTTTTAAATTTGAGGAATTTTGAATCACAACCTTGAAATTCGCAGAATCCGATGACTTAGCATCTAGTGCGTTTTTTATGGAGAAACCCTCCTCTAGGGTTTTCTCTATGGCGCATTTGGTAGAGCAATACACACTTACATCCACTTTTTGGGGTTTTCATGATGTTTTAGGGTTGGCTGTACCCTCTTGAAGACCTTTTTTTGCAGATTTCTACCCCATTTGATGGAGTGCTCTATTACTTTTTGAGTATTTTTTGCATTGGAGGGTGGTCTAGAGTTTGGATAAATCCTAAGATTTAGAGTTTCACTTGGACGTTTCTCACTTTATGGATCTATTGACACGTGGAGGCTAGTGCACCCCCATGGAGACCTTAAACAACTAGGTTTCTACTACTTGTTTATTTTTTCCCTCTTGCATGAGGATGACATAGTTTGATACTTGTACATGTGGGTTTTAGCCCCAATTTCATGTATGTCACTGAGGAGGGTTAAAACTTATATAAGGGTTTTCCTTCTCTCTTTTTGCATGGTTGGATCTTAGAAGACTTCTCTCCCTTTTAAGCTTCAATGAAATATCTTTTCTTTGTGCATCTTTTTCTCAACCTTGTGTAGGTTTCCCTCTTTATTGGGTGTATGGCATTATCTTGCTTGGAGCTTCAAGGTTGCAAGTATTGTATGATGTTTACATTGTTAAAGTTCTTGTTTCTTCTTGGGCCATTTGGAAAGGGTAGTGTGTCAATCTACTTCATCTCTACTTGCATGATTGTTGTATACAAGAATTGTGTGTGGTAGCTTTGTTCTTTAAGTGGATTGTGCCACCATAGATAATTTCGCTTTAAGGTGTGCCTCGAAGAAACTTGATGGAAGCGGTTCTTCATACAACACTTCCCTTGGAAACCCTACTTTTCTTTTCAACCTCGCCAAGTTAGGGTTTGATCAATCATGCGATCTTAACCCTTAGTGTCATATTTTACAAGGCCCTATTGACTTGGTGACCTATTGAATCCATTTTTTTCGTTGAGAGGATTGGCAATAATCTATCCTTGCTTTGAGTTTTTTCCTTTGTCCTCCCATCATACTTGTTCTTAATCGATATATGCTACAACTATTTTTCTAGGAAAACCCTGTCATTTCAGTTTGTTTCTCTTTGGTTTGCCCTAGTGATCCTATCCTTAAGAAAATCCCCCTTGAGTTGGAACAGAGCCAACTTAAGTCGAGAAGAGGGAAGCGTGGTGACATTGGCCTCCCCCTCTCGAGTTGCCCTTGGTTTAGCGTTGCTTCTTTTGGACTCAAGTTGTGCATGCTAGATTTGGCAATAACAGTGTGTTGGGGAACCAAAAAGACCCATAGTAAACGTGCGGAGCTTGAAGAATACGACCAACAACTGTAAACATCCCTGTAAAGGGAAGATCCTTATGATGCCAAATGTGGAGCTTGCTTTGCAACCTCTTGAGGCATCAATCCCACATAGATACGAGTGATAAACCTATGCCAAACATAATACCATGATGCATCACAATCACCCCAGGGAGAATATACAATCAAGCCGCCAAAGGAAAGTCCATCCCAATGAGCCAAAATTCAGTTTTATAAGGATTGACAATGAAAGGGCTTGCAAAAATTGTTCAAACATGAAAGGGCTACTACTCTTCGAGGCAAAAATTCTTGTTGGAAAATTGTTATTCCGACTTGCGAGCCAAATTTTCCAAGAGATAAATTGGAGTTGTTATCCAAACTTTTTTTAGAAGATATTTTTGTTTAAAATTGCCATCATATTTATTATTCCAGATTTGAAACATTTCCTTCCAATATTTTAGCATAACTATGCCTGTGTTTAAATCTGCAAATGCTATCATTCATGCCTATCTTGCATAATGCTCTTGTAAATGTACAATCCCTAAAGATATGGCCTGTAGTCTCTTTGTTTTTTGAGCATAAAGGGCACCACAAAAGGCCTTGGAGTCCTTGTTTCTGCAAGTTTTTTGCTGTTAAGAGTTTCCCATGATTGGTAATCCAACAAAATACTTTTACATTTTGAAGCCTGTGCTCCTTCCATATTGCGACCAATAAGGTTGACTTTGGTGCTTGATTTGGCTCCTCCATGTGAATATTGCAACCTTGATTCATCATGTAGACCCCTTTTGTTCCCCATCCCATACTATTCGAGATTTCTAAACTGACTAGAGCTACTTCTTTGAGATTTGAGATTATAATTTTCTATTGCTCTAGCAGGTTTTCCACGACATCGACCCCCTTCCACTTAGACAATGATCTACGGACATGATAGTTCCATTTTGAGATGTCAAACAACGTTAATAGATTATGAGTTTCCATCCATTCTTTTAATTCCTTCAAAACCCTAAATTTGAGTTAACACTTTCTTCGCCATTATGTTGTCTTCCCAAAGGCTAATGCTTTTCCCATTTCCCAAAATCTATGATAGATGATTTGAATGATTGGAACCTCTACTTTACACAACTTCCAGGTTGATGACCCTTTCTCATCCAAAAGGGGATGATCAAGACACTTGATATAGGAGCTCCACAAATACTTTTTATGAATGGTCAAATTCATCAAATGGAGTTCTTTAATTGTTAGTCCTCCTTTATCTATTAGGGCAGTTACACTGCTCCAATTTATTAGATGAAATTTTTAGAATTACTCTTACCTCTTGCTAGAGAAATTTCTTGATTGTCGTCCCCATGCTTTGTGAAAATTCGTAAGGGGCAAGCAATATTGAACTTTGATATAATGGAAGAGAAGAGAGCATTGCTTTAATTAGAATGATTTTTCTCGCTAGGTTGAGTCATCGTGTTCCCCATTGCTGCATTTTCCTTTGTATCTCCTTAGTGATAACCTGCCACAATTTTTCCTTTGGAACTCCAATCACAATGGGGATCTTAAGATAGGTAAATGAGGATGATCCTTGCTCAAAGGGAAACTCCAAGATCCATAAAATGCTTTATAATTGATGAGAGCCTACTTTCCACCCACAGATACTACTTTTTTTTTTGCTAACCTTACCTCTAGGGGTATCCAAGAATTTGCCTAGGACTCCTTTGAACCTTGTGCATCACAATCTAAGAGGTTCCTCCTAAAAGAAGAGTATTGTTTGCAAATCGAGAGTGATTGATTTCTCTAACCCCTCTAACAAAAGAGATAATCATGTGGTTACCTTTTTCTCTTTGTCTTTCCAAATTGTGGCTTAGTGATTTTTCCATTATGATGTATAGTAGTGGGGATAGGGGGCATCCCTGCCTCTTGCCCCTGTTTCTTTGAAAGGATGTTGACCTCCCATTAGTTAAAGGAGCTATCTTGAGCTCACTTATACATGCCTTTATCCAGTTATTTAAAGAATCATTATATCCAAACTGCTTAAGAATTAAAAATAAGAAGGAGTTATATACCCGTTCAAAGGCATTGGCCATGCCCAATTTGACTACCATGCCTTCTTCCTTCTTCTATTAGAATGGATGGCTTCTTGAACCAAGAGGATACTTTCCATTATTTCCTCGTTTTGAATAAACCCCCCTTGATTTTCAGAGATTATATTCAGGATGACCTTCTTAAGTCTATTTGCAATGATTTTTGTTAGGACTTTAGAGGAGGTGTTACACAACAAAATTGGTCTGAACCTTGAGAAGGAAGAGAATTGGACTCTTTAGGGATTAAAGCTAGGAAGGTGTAGTTTGTATTCTCTCCTAGTTTAGCTCTCTGCTTAACTCCATTTAGCATTCTGCATAGATCGTACTTGACAATGTTGTCATCAAGGTCAAAAGAAATGAATGGTGAATCCATTTGGGCTTAGCACTTTGTCTGGTTCCAGACTCAAAATGGCATTTATCACTTCCTCGCTTATTTCGACATTCAAGATTCTTTATTTATTTATTTTGTCACCAACCCTGGGATTCCTTGAATCATGATGTCCACAAAAGCAGGGTCTGTGTCTTCCTCCTCCATATAAAACTCCTTAAAGTGTGCTCAAATGCCTCTTTTTTTTTATTAACTCAATTTCTATAACCTTTCCCCGTTAGCTTTGCATATCTTATTTTTGTTATTTCTTTGTTGCTTCCCCTTCGACTGCTTGTGGAAGAATGTAATATTTTTATATCTATCCTTCAACCAAAGACTGTAATATTTTAGTTGCCAATGTTCTTATTTCCTGAATGCATGATCAAGTTTACGATACAAATCCCTCTTTGTATATAATTGTTGTCGTGTAATCTCTTGATCTTCCATATTTTAGTTGTTGTTGAAGAAGCTTCCTTTTAGTTGAGGGATCCACGTACTTTGATTTGTCCCATTCCTTCAGTGCTGCTTTTCGTGACTTTGAGCTTTGTTGTTCAAATGAAACAAAGAGAGCCTTCAATTTTCAGTCTCCAAGTATCCGAGATGAGCACAAAAACACCCAGATATTGAAGCTATAGAGGATGAAAATGAAATGGAAGTGGGAGAAAATTTATAATAGGACGAATAGAAAGGGATAATGGCTTGTGGTTTGAGGCTGCAAAGGGGATGATATGGGAGCTAACTTCCAACCCATCTGCCATTATTCCACTCATAATCAAGAATCCATAAAGTATGGCCACTATATGACCTAGCCCAACTCTCAGATTTGTCTATGTAAAATTGTTTTTTTTTGGTTTTATATCCACCATGCCCCAATCTAGAATGATGCCTTGTAGAATATTTTTGAATGGGTCCCAAACTATATTTCCTCCTCATTTTTTTCCTTGATCTAAGACCATCTTAAAATCACTTGCTAATATGTTGTTCTCTATCGAAATACTTTCTTTAATTGCCTGCAGTGTTTGCCAATGTTTTTTTTTCCTCTATAGTGCATTGGGTGTAAATGCTAATGACTTTTAAGTGCTTACCGGTGCTTTTACACAATAATTCAACAAAGTTCTAGTGCCGAGTTCTTTCGGTCAAGATCAATTCAACAAGAGAGTCCACCCATAATGTACAGATTCCCCTACAAACCTCTCTTAAGCTTAATGTTGTTCCTTTACTACATTTCCACTGCTTATTTCCCAATTCCAACATTTCTTCATCTTTCATTTTAGTCTCTTGGATAAGGGGGATAAAAGGGTTTTTTGATTTGATTAATGCTCTTAATGACACTGCCTTGAACTTGTTTCCTCAACCTCTATAATTCCAGGAGATTGCTTATATTATTTACGAAATGAGGGCTTGGTACTTCCTCTAGCTTGACTTGTCATCAAGTGCTACATTCTCGGACTTTTCAAAATGTCTTGAACCTCCCTCAATAGAGCATTCTCGTGTTGATTGGAGACCAAATTTGAATGTGGCTTGGGGCTCGAGGAATGAGCCAAGATTTCATAGGAGAGAATCGGGAAGGGCGCTGCCATTGTCAGCAGAGTGGTCGAGACGGATTCCTTGTTTTTTTGGTCCTCTTTATTGATTGGAGTGTATTTGGGACCTTTTGAGGAAGGGCCTTTCTCTACCAAAGAAAGGACATCATACCTGTTGTTTGACGAAACCGCTTTCCTCTTTTGGCTACTCTCAAGCAGCTACCCCACTTGTGGAGTTGTTGTAGAAGGACCCACTTGAGAGTTGCCTGGTTTTGGTTTTAATAGTTTGCCATTACTTCGATTGTTCTAGGGTTTCTTGGGTAGGCGCAACATTCGCACAATCTTGAGCAAAGTGTATGTATTCATGGCATATTTTGCATTTGAAGGGAAGTTGGTCATAATCAAGGGATAGAAGGGTTTTTTGATTTGATTAACGCTCTTAATGCCACTACCTTGAACTTTCTTCCTCAACCTATATAATTCTAGGAGACTACTTATATTATTTACAAAATGAGGGCTTGGTACTTACTCTATCTTGACTTATCATCAACTGCGACATTCTCAAACTTTTCAAAATGTCTTGAACCTCCCTCAGTAGAGCATTCTCTTTTTGATTGGAGACCAAATTTGAATGTGGCTTTGGGCTCGAGGAATCAATCGAGATTTCATGGGAGAGAATCGGAAAGGGCACTGCCATTGTCAGCCGAGTGGTCGAGATGGATTCATTATTATATTGGGCCTCTTTATCGATTGGAATGCATTTGGGACCTTTTGAGGAAGGGCCTTCCTCTACCAAAGAAAGGACATCATGCTTGTTGTTTGACGAAACCTCTTTCCTCTTTTGGCTACTCTCAAGCAGCTTCCCCACTTGAGAGTTGCCTGATTTTGGTTTTAATAGTTTTCCATTGCTTCGATTTTTCTAGGGTTTCTTGGGTAGGCGCAACATTCGTACAATCTTGAGCAAAGTGTATGTATTCATGGCATATTTTGCATTTGAAGGGAAGTTGGTCATAATCAAGCTTTTGGAGTTGAGACCGGTTGTCTACACTTAGGGTTATTGCTTTCGGGAGCCCTTTTTCCAGATCTAGTTTTGACATATAGATTCAGGCGCATGCAAATAAATTCAATTTTGGCTTGGATTTGTCCATATATTTGCCTAGCACATGGGCCTATCAATCTTAAAGAGTTGTCGTTCCAACAATGTAGAGGAAGGTGGGGAAGTCTTACCCAAACTAGAACAATAGAAGGGAACATCTAACTCTATGTCGGAATCAAAGGTCCATTTGTTCAAATTCCTCTCGTCCCCATGAAGTAGGGACCATTCTTGAAAATGAGATCCCTACCTTCTTTTTGTTTGAATAAAAAGGCATACAAGCCACTTTTATAAAAATAGTATGAGAGCTTTCCTTTTCTCATAATATTCCAATTTTTTACATAGACCAACTAAAATTTGATGGAGATTTTAACTAGATACTGAGGAGATACAGGTGAGAGAGCAACAAATGCATCATAAGGGTGAAGCTATTTCTTTAACTCCTTTTTTAACACCTTCTCCACATGCACTTGCTATTATTCTTCCATCATGCCACCCTACACAATAATGTGAGTTCTAGTCCTTAATACTGGTAAAGGGGTAAGAAACTTTTTGCTGATCCTTCTCTTGGGGTTAACATGATTATATATCACAAGAGTGATTGGGCCTTCCTTTGGATTGAGCTTGAGTGCCTACATTTACCTGTTGTCCTGTACTTGTGACAGGTGTGACCACTTTCTTTGGTTGCTTGTGCGAGCCTCCTTTCTTTATACCATTCTCAATGTCTAGTGATTCCTGGAATAAACATGAATACATTTGAATAGTTCGTTATGTAGCAAACTTACGAAAAATAAAATGTAGGATGATGTTTTTAGGAGTTCCATATAGCATATTTTGGTTTCTTATTGTTTATAAACTATAGGTCATTTGACATGAAGAAACGAAACACGGAAATACAAACATTTTTTTATAAACCAGAACATTTACAAAATGCTTGGAATCCCTTTGAATCTCTACTTTACCCTTTACTTACAAAATGAGAGACCATGACATCTCTCTCACTACAATTAAAACTGAAAAAACACATTGAAAAATGCTATTTTGAGTGGGACGCATCTAGGGAATGTGTCGGACATGTGGTTGGCACATGTCTTATTTCAAGACATGTGGTTGGCACTTGTCTTGTTTCAGGACATGTGCCAAATACGTGTCCTAGCATATTTATGTCTGACACATGAAATACAGTCAGGAAGTCACTAAGGGACATACCTTGCTTTATAGTTATAAACAATTTTCATCACATCTCTCTCTTCCTCTCTCTATCTTAGATATAAAACACAAGACCTGAGGAATTATCATAAATAACAAATATCCTTTACCAGATCCACTATAGGGTTAAAGACATCCTTGAACAAACATGAACCTAGTATAAAGCACTTCTGATCGAAATCGAGTTGCTTCACATTTTTAGGTTAGTGACCAAGTTTGGGTGTAATTGGATAAGCAATGCTACAAAATCAACAACAATATAAGTTCAAGCCCATTCAATATGTTCTTTAGACCATCATACAACAAATGAGTCTTTATGGTTTGAGTTGGAACGCCTACCTTAACTTGGCATCCGTGATGTGGTGAACGTCAATAAGTTGAAGTTGTCTAAGGCACCTCACATGGAGGAATTTGATCCCATCACACATCCAGAGGCCATGTTTGCAGATTTTTATCCTTCCCTCCATAAATATATTCTTCATGATATCTGCACCATACCCACTAGGCAATGCCAAATTACCACTTGGTTTACAACGAAGTAACTTTGCCCACTCAAGCCAAGTGGTTGTCCCAGTTAGAGTTTGAGCAACACTTTTTGCAACTTCAAATAGAAATTGGAAATGATTTCCTAGTAGTAGAGAGGGATTGATGAGACTTAGTCTAGTGAATATATGTGAACATGCAAATCCCGATTTTTAGCCTCCACTCCTTAAATATACTCTTTATGATCTCTGCACCATACTTACTAGTGTTGTCAAATCACCACTTGTTTTTTTGTATGCACGAGTCAACGTTTGGGCAACACTTTCATGATCTTCAGCAAAAATTGGGGTTGATTTCCTCTTGGTGGGGAGGATATAATGAGACTTATTCTTGTTAATATATGTTAACATGTATTTATATTTGTACTTTTTTCTCTTTTGGGTGATTGAGTCTAAATTGATCACACATTCACTTCTTGTATTGTGTTGGAAACTTGGTCAACTTTGATCACTCTTCCCACAATTTTGTAACCACTATATATAGTAATACAAATAAATGTACAACATGTGCAAAAAAATAAAATGGTTCTGTCGCCTCCTTACCTATATAGGGATTGTAATTTTTGGTCTTTGCATATCATGTACTTAGTTTCGCATGTGATTATTTATAATATTTTTGTTCTATGTTTAAGATTTCTTGTAATATCTTTCAATTTTTGCTTAGTATTTACTATTTCTCATAATATTTTCTGGTCTTCATTTAATATTTTTTGGTTTTTATTATTGTTGGGTTCAGTTGTTCAGAAGTAAAGGGAAGTCCTAGGGTTGGTGCAAAGTTCAGTGGTGCTTTTGGTGAAGGTAAAGACTCAAGAGGAGATATGTATTGTATCGTATGTGTTTAACTAGAGGCCTCATATTAAAGATATGTATGTATGATTGAATGGAATGCCATGTAGGTAAAGGGAAGGAGGAGCAAAGTTGGAGGCACACTATTAAAACTTCTAAAAATTCTATGAGAGGGACACGAGGTAGTGTAGGACGGTGCCCAAGCAATGTGTGAGTTCTCTTTTGGTTCTACTAGGCATTTCTTTTCGTTTCAAATACAATGATTCTCCTTCGTCTTTTCTTAATTAGTGTTTATGATTTTTGGTCATTGCATGCAATGTACTGCTTTTGCAAAATTTTACTCATAATATATTTCAGTATATGTTTAATCATTCTCATGGGATTTTTGGTGTCCTTAAATATTTTGAATAAGATTTTATGGTTTGATTTCACTATTTTCAGGTTTGGTTTTTGTTAGGTTCAATCGGTGGGGTTATTAAGGCATTTCCTAACTGCTCATAACTTGAGTTTTGAGGATGATGTACATTGCACAATGCCATGGGTGAAGGGGAAGGCCAAGGAAAAAGGAGGTATGCATGGTTTCCTTTGTGCATATTCAAGTTAAAGTCATTGAATTATTTTCCATTTCTTTATATATTGAGTGCAAAGGGGTAAAGAAAGGTGGAAGGGCGCTAATGACGCCGCTGAAATATCTTTGTGTACAGGAAAAACGGTAAAGATAGAGGAGGGTGAGTTCTACATTTGTTCATAGCAACCCATATTGTGGGTTTAGGGTTGATGCATATTTACAGGTACAGTGGGTAAGGAGAAGGCTAAGAGTAGGAGGTATGCATTGTTCTATGTTGGCTGAACTTAACTCATTTCTTGTTGCATCATTATATTATGTGTTTGTTTGAATTTGGAGGCAATGTAGTGTAGGTAAATGATGGTGGATGATTATTGATGAAATGACTGAAATGTTTGTGTGAGAGAGATATGGGGTAGCGTGTAAACATGCTCTAGGAGGTATGCATCGTTTCGGTTGTGTTTGTTTAAATTAGTCATTATATTATTTGTCATTACTTTATTTTTTGAGTGCAATGGGTAATGAGAGGGCCATGAAGTAGGAGGTATGCATTGTTCTATGATGATTGAACTTAACTTATTTGTTGTTACATCTTTATGTCATGTTTTTCTATAAATTTAAAGGCAATGTAGTGCAGGTAAAGGAAGGTGGATGACTATTGATGAAACTCTTGTAATGTATGTGTGTGAGATGTATGGGGTAGTGACTCAACACAAGCCATAAGGTATGCATGGATTCAATTGTGTTTGTTTAAATTAGGGTCATTATATTATTTGTCATTTCTTTATTTATTGACTGCAAGGAGTTAAAGGAAGCTGGAAGATTTTAATGGCACAATTGAAATATCCTTGTGTGCAGATGCAAAAGTAGAGGCAGAGGGTGGGTTTTACATGTGTTGATTACAAGCCTTATTGTGGGTTTAGGGTTGATGCATATTTACAGGTACAATTGGGTAGGAGAAAGCTAAGGTGTTGGAGGTATGGATTTAAGTTCTAAGCTAGTTGAACGTAACACATTTGTTGTTAGACCATTATATCATCTCTTTGTTTAAATTTCAATGCAATGTAGTGCTGGTAAAAGAAGTTGGATGTTTTCGATGAACCACTAAAATGTTTGTGTGAGAGATTTGGGCTAACTAGTAAGTAAAAACATAGAGGTATATGGTGAGTTCTCTTTTGGTTCAAAACCCATGTATTCTCTCTTATTAAATTATTTTTGTTTCAAATACAATGGTTTTTTGTTCCCTTGTTAGCTAGTTAAGGTTTGTGATATTTTGAATTTGCATATGAGATACCTTATTTTGGGTGAGATTTTTGATAATATATTTCAAGAATTTGTTTAATATTTCTCATGAAATTGTTTAGTCTCTATTTAATATTTTAAGGTTTGGTTTTTGTGTGGTTCAGTGGTTGGGGAAATTTAGTGTTGTCTTAACAACACATTTTGTGGATATAGACAAGCTCAACATGCCAAGGTGAAGCTTGAGGTGGTATGCATGATTCCATTTGTGTTTGTTAAATTATAGCTATCTCACATTATTTGTCATTTATTTAATTATTGACTGCAATGCAATGCATGTAAATGAATGGGGTGGTTCACTGATAAAAACTATTGAAATATCTATGTCAGAGAGATTGTATTAAAGGTAGAGGTGAGTTCTTTTTTGGTTCATAATTTTTTGTGTTTTCATAAGTTGTACTTGTGCATAAGAATACTACTCATAAGATTTTCTCCTAATATATTTGGTGTTTTTTTATTTATAGTAATATTTTTTGGCCTCTCTTTAATACTTGTCTATATTTTGGTGTGTAGGATGTCGTTGGTTGGAGATGGAATCTTATTTGCATAAGATGTACCTAATTCTAGATGAGTATTTTAGCCTTTGCCTAAGCTTTATCATAATATATTTCAAGAATTTGTTTATTATTTGTCATGATATTTTTGGTGTATTTTGAAGATTTCTCGTGAAACTTTTTCATCTCTATTTAATATTTTATGTTTTTTTTTTTATGGTTCAGTGGTTGGAGAAATTAAGGCTTCTCCTAGCAACCCGTTTAGACAATTGTAGTGAGTGAAGTTGAAGCCTGAGGTGCTATGTATGGTTCCATTTGTGTTTATTAAATTAGAGGGATCTTAAATTATTTGGCATTTATTGAATTATTTATTGCAGGTAAAGGAGTGTGGCGGTTCGCTAATAAAAACTAATCAAATATCTATGTGAGAGAGATTGGAGTACACTTTGCAGACTGCAGAGTCAAAGGTGCGTTCTCTTTTTGTTATACTTTTTGGTGTTTGTATAAGATGTACTTGTGCATCATATTTTCTCACAAGATATTTTATTTGTACTTAATGCTTGTGATAAGTTTTTTCGGTGTCTATTTAATACTTATATATATGTTGGTTTGTAGGGTGTCACTAGTTGGTTGTGGATTGTTTTCGGGGTTGCAGAACAAAGTCTATGTCTGTTATTTCTCTTTCTTTGTTTTCTTCTTTGTTATTTTTTCCTATTGTTGTTTGTATCTTTTGTTTTTTTATTGCTATGAATGTTACATTTTTCGTATTTGAGCATGGCCATGCTAATTTATTGTTTGGTATGTTGTTTTTCCTATTTGCTTTCTGCTTTGTTTTTCTTGTCTTTGTGAATTTTTTTTGTTTTTGGTTCGAATGGTGGGAATTAGGCCTTATAGCTCATATCATGGGTTTAGGGCTTGTTGCCGCCTAATTCACACTTTAAGACGCAGGAAAGTCACAACCTGCTATGTGTGTCCTTGGGGGCAAGCGAGAGCTGGGGACCACTGTCACCACAGTCTACAGCTCCTCCGTTTAGGCAAGATCCCAACAGAGCCAAGGGGGGTAGTCCCTATGGGAAAACTAAGTTCCAGATTTATTAATTAATTTACAGATTAATTAAAGGGATCTCTTATTAAGGCTCAGGCTAAGGTTCTAGGAGATGACAGTCAAACAAATGCAGTTGCAGGACTTAAATGACAGTCAGTCTTTTTATTTAAAAAAAACCAGTGCCTAAAGAATGGAGTCAGAAAATGCAACTTTACAATTTTACAAATGAATCTGAG
>LPNX010750283.1:0-25789 GCA_001517045.1 Pseudotsuga menziesii | reverse complement strand
CCCCTAAATTATCATCTAGATTCGCCAAGATTTTACAATATTATATAATAAAATGAAATATTCGCCAAAATTTTACAACATTATATAATAAAATAAAAGATTTGCCAAATTTTATATATATACATATTATATTATTGATAAAATCGCCTTCAAATTTTCCTATATATCAGAGAGATTCGCCAAATTTTTATACATATAATTCTAGGGGGGGTTCTTAAAATCATCCCTGATTATAATATGCCTTCTTTATTTTGGAAAACTTACATGCATGACACAGTAAAATGTTGTCTTGTACCGTGTCACAAGCTCAATATCAGGTTCTATCTGCCCAGCATTAGGAAGATAAACACAAATCTCAACATTAGGTTCAATCCACTCCATCAAGATGATGTATATGTAAATTTTCCTTTAATATTCAAACTAGGGCTAATAGTGCATTCAAAATCTCTACTGATAACCACACATGAATATCTTTTATAGTATGCAGCAGAATATAAAACTGAGAAATAAATCACAACATCACATCACAATATTGACACTATTATTTTCTGTATGGAAACCCTCGGAAAAACCCAAGTAAACTTAGGAAAAATAATTAGATACAAATGGTTTCTTGATTTAAAGTCTTCTGCATGCAAGGACATATGCATGCAGGAATACCTTCCTTGTTGCTCCTAATCTAATAGTATATTGTTACAGCCCTAGTTTTTATTAAATTTTAACCCTGTAGGAGAGTGATAAACACAAGGATGCACACACAGATCAAAGACCCGATCTAAAGTGGAGAGCCAAACCTGGGAAAACCACACAAATATATATTCATTACCAATCTATCCAGGTTTGTGGACATAACAAACACCAGTCACTTGAGGCTCTTTATAGTGAAGACAGTAAGTCACTTAAATAGGCTTCATTCACATGAAGAGCATGTGCCACTGTAAACCACTTACAGTAAACCTACCCATGATTGAGTCAAGATACTTAACAACCCCACCTCTAAGTTTATTTGGAAATCCAGGATTATTATAATAGCCCCCATAATTCTCACGTAAAGTCAATTTTCAACCTACATAGATGAATCCCTAAATCAAGGCCTTCACATGTGATATATTCACGTTATTCCACGTGATTCAAATTTAAGTGAGTCAATCAAAAAAGGAGAGCTTTAGTACTCTCATGTAATGTTTTAGGTATACGAGTGTTGTATGTGTTGGAAAAGTGCAAAGCTTCTACTGTAAAGGCTGAAGAGTACATTTATGAGTGGCTTCAGAGGTTCTGCTAATACAGGGAATGGGGATTAAGTGTTGTGCAATATTTTTGCACATGCTTATCATAGGTATTCGAAGTGTGATACTTTGAAAGTGAAGGAGCTATGTACAGATCTTGTTTGGTTAGTTTGTTCCCTCATGCAGCCCAGTTAACAAAGAATGTTTTTCGTAAGGATTGTTCATCTTGAAATACAAGGAATGTCTCCCAGTATAGTGTTGTGTTTGATTTAAACATGCTTCATGTAGCAAGTATGCTATAGGCCGTAGTGAGAACTGAGAAGGTACGGGTTTTTTTTCGAGGGGATGTGAGGATTGAGAATAGAGAGGAGAAAGTAGAGGAGGATATGTGAGACTACATGCTACAACTAGAGAGCAACCATGATAACTTTTATTAAAGATTGATTCAATATCAAAGTGAGTTTTCTGATGCTAATCATGTGTTAGCTGTGAATGGATTGATTATGCTCTATTTGGTTTGTTATTTCCATTTTCGACATTGCACATGGATAACAAATGTTCAATATATGTTTTTTTGTTTAGAAGCATGTGCTAGCTTGTTCAATTATTTTTATTTTTATTGTAATAGTAAACCTATTTTTTGATCTGTGGGGAGTAATGAATCCCAACTCAATGCACATTATTGTGGTAGCATTGTACTATCAAACTCTGCCAATTCATGCACATGAATAGAGCTCTATGTCCTTTGGGGTTTGAACCTGGGTTATCATGGTGATTCCCTATCTCAACCTCTAGTCTACAGTACAATGGACAGCTTCTGCTCAGACATTAGTAGATTGAAATCATGATTGTGGGGAAACCATAGCCATCAGTAATGAACTTATTTTCTTTGTGGATTAGGCTTGCAAATAAAAATGTACAGAGCTTGTCACCACAAAAATCACACAGCAGATAGGTTGCTGCCATAGATATGGATTGAGGGCGTAAAATGTAGAGCATAAGAATGAAAACTAGAAACCTAAGAACCTGCTGGATCATGTGAAAAGGAAAACATGGGAATACCAAAAAAAAGATTCTCTTTACAAGATCACAGGTCTTCATGCAAGGGAGCAGCATGAGCTTGACGAAGAACACAAAATATAATCACTTCTTTACAACTCCTCACTTCAAGCAAGGGAAGAACATGATCCTGTCCAGGAAGAACCAATTACTCATATTTTATTAACTGCGATATGTATGGGTGGAACTTGGAAGTACACACCACCAAAGCACAAACGGATGTTAAACTGCCAGAGTCCAACAAACCTTATGCAGCATGGTCGCTGCTTAATGCACTACAAGGTACTTGTATACTACAAATCTGCAAGCACAACAACAGAACCCTGTTGTAAGATGTGGAAGGATCTTGCCTTTAATATTGCATTTGCAGCATCCTGCAATAAAATAGCAGCTGAACATCAAATCAATGCAGGACTGGCAATAGAGATGTTGTATCTTAGCAGTCAAATACTGGAGCTACAAGACTTTTGGAGCACAGAAAATGGTTACAACTTGAGGCAGAGCCTATTTTTTCAAGCACACTGCTACTGAACAAGAACAACAGCTCCAAAGCATTTTCCAGCCACAAACCAGTCACACATAGAAAAATGACTTCATCTATACTCGACAGTACCATATTTTATCTTGTAAAACCTTCACTGCCACCAAATCTACAAGAAGAAACAGAATAAGTGGAAACCATCTACTGGTAGGACAGAAAATTTAGATCAGTACTGGCCCTGGAGTCTGCTGCCGTAGTAACCCCAACCTACCTAGTAAATCCCTAGGTTATGCACCTGAGATACCTAGTTTATTCTCTCATCTGCTCGTTAATATCCTCCTCGCTATGCTAAGCCACTTGTTCAAACTATTTTGTATGTAGTGAAAGTTGAAACCCTAGTAGCTTTTGGGGATGGGACTGCATGGGTGAACCTTGAAACCCTAGTAGGTTCCTCTCCTCTTGTCTATTTCGGGAGAGGTGCCCCTTATTGGCTTCGAAGGAGTTTGTCTCTGCAGGTCCCTCTTTACTTTAGTTCATTGGTGACTCTGATACTGCCTACCCACTTTCAGGTACCCCTTGAAAGATCATGGTCACTTCCTGCCTTCCATGCAGGAATTGAATGAGGTGATTAGAAGGGGTGTATACCAATAGTTAATCCAGGTCATATGGACTGTGCCCCACAAGAGCCTTGGCCCTAAGATGACATTCTATGTTGAGCACTTTATGTAGCTAAGGAACAGTTTTATTTTCTGACCTGTGTGTGCTTGGAGACATTGGATGCATAGCCTTAGGATTCCTCTTGGCCAGTTCAAGGTTTTGTCTGACTAGCTTTGGGTTGAGATAGGCCATCACATCCTTTGGTTGGGAGGACTTGCTGCTTGTGTCACTTGCAAGAGATTAAGTCAGAGGAACAGCTCATCTTCATGTGCCATCTACTATGAGATAAGAAGGAGGTTCCATTCCCTCCATTGAGACTTGTGGTCTTCCATCACCACCTTCTTCCTCTATCTTTACATAGATGCCCAGCTTTTTTATGAGAGAGGTGTCAAGACACATAATACAAATCTTATATGAACTTCCCAAGATGGATCCTATCAGTAGGGTCACTTCCTTTTTTCCTTCTATCTTGTCCGTTGGTGGTAGAAAGCGACATGCAGAGACCCAGGACACATTAGACGCAAGATCATTGAGATCATGCACCTCTCCATCTTTGGCTGTCAGACCCACCCCTATGAGGCTTTTTAGTTCTCATTCTCAGTACAGTTTAGTTGCTTAGGCCTGCCTATTTGGGAGACTAGACTAGGCAAAATTGACATGCAACGTGGGGAAGGGAATGCATAGGTAATATGTCAACGGAAAATATCATTATTGTTTGAGATGGCCCGTGGCAGAATAAACTGCATTTACTCCTCATATGACATAGGGTTTTAAGCATGTTATTTTAATACATAAATAGGATCAATAGATTCATTGATCATAAGAACACTGATATTTGAATTAGCAATCTGGGTATGCACGATATGCTTTCAGAATTCTATGCAGGTTGTGTGGTAAACTTTATAGCCTATGTTCTTCATGTATATTGCTTTGTGTGTCTGTAGGAGATGTCAAATAATAAGTGAAATTGTGGACTAATGGATGTTTTCTTTGAATACCAATTGCATGGTAAGAAGCAAGACTTGTAATTCCCTTTATTTTTCATTATGGCTATGGGCCAAAGTATATTATATATTTCTTATGCTTCCTGTTAGAAGATAGGTTTGGGATTTAAGAAAATAGGCTAGATTTCTGAAGCATGGAACTAGTAAGTCTTTGTGTGGTTAAGTAATGAATGCTACAAATTATAGAGGAAAAGGTAATAGATATGTGCACACCTCAGATTCTTAGAAGACTGAGATGTACAGGATTGTTGTGTAATTAATTCATTAGAGTGATACCTTCAAGTGTCTGTCTATATGTATGGCTCCTATGAAAATCCCATCTTGAATAGGAAATTAATTTGTCACCAGCTTGTTAGGCTTTCTAGTGACTGGTGTTTTCTACTTCCTTTCATTTAACGGATGCTTTAAGAGGGAGTTGGGAAGTATTATTTTTCAGTTGGAGTATGCTGCACGATGTTTTTAGGCCTTGCTAATGAAAGATAAACACCATTCAGGAGTTCAAATCTAACCAGAACAAGGCAGCATTGGCTTGCTACATCAGACTTAAGTCAAAACTTGTGAAACTTGACAATCTATGCAAACATGACAAGCTGTAACCAGGTCCAATCACTCGCATGCCTATGTAAACCAAGAAATCTCCAATATTACCCATTTTTTGCACATCTTGCAGCAAATTTTTAGACCTTCATGTAGCATCAATGGCACAGATTTTGTGTTCATCTTCTAAGCATATTATCTGTAGGTTAGGGATTTCCACCAGAGATTTTTCATAATACAATTTTCTATATATTGTGCTCAGTTTCTATGCAAATTTTTGATACCTTGGGCACATATTTTCACCATTAGTGTGACAATTTCAGCTGTGCAAATTACTTAGGTGCACTCAACTCAATAGATTTATATCACAAGTATCCTCCTGCACCTCATCTTAAGCCAGCTTTTCCTGATACTCAGCATAGTATTTATTCATCTCATGTCTGCTAACTGTATATAATGTTCATAGTTTATGATATTTGCCAAATTTTAAATTGGATATGGATATGGAGGACAATGCAGGGCCTGGATGCTCATCACTTGGGTATGGAGCATTTCTGGAGCATGGTCCTTTCAAACCTGCAGGACCTAATGGAGAACTTTTGCGGACAAATAAATACTCTTGGAATATGGGTAATAGTTCTATCCAATATATGTTTTTTCTTGTATTGATTAGTATTATGGATTTTCAGATTAATCTTTTTAATTCTGCAGATATAAAAAAATTATACCATTATCAAAAATCAGATGTACAGGCTGTTTTCCTACTCAAAAACAAGTTATAAAAAGACTCTCCCACTCTTCATCCTCCTGCTGTCTATTCGTCATCATGGCTTTTGAATGGTATGGATCTGTTACCACTTCTCCTTTATTATCTTCTTGCTCTAAAGGTTTCACCATGAAATTTTTTCCTTTGCTTCTGCATTTCTCCTTTCAGCCTGAGGGTTTTATTCTTGTATTGATTATTATTTCATTTGGCCACCCTGAGGGCTCAAACACAACTAGATGCTTACTAACTATATCCATGATTTATTACAAGCTCTCATCCAGATCAAAAACTTTGAAGAACCTTAACAAAGATGTTTATAAGACCAGGGTCAAGATGGATGTCGGCTAGTTTTCTTGGCCCACCCATGATGTAGAGAGCCTTGCTTTTTTCTCATGGTGGCTTGGGCGGTCCCTTTTCAATTTTTGTTCTTCAAGGTCATAATTACCATGTGAAATCTTATTGCTTCTAACCTGTTATCTTATTGATGATAGAAACAAACATGCTATATCTAGAGAGCCCAATTGGTGTTTGATTTTCTTATTCCTACAGTAGTTCAGACTACCTGTATTATGATGATGCAATGACTGGTATATTATTTTCCATATTTCTTTCAGATTGCTGCAACTGAATATATCCTTAAGATTGATCATGGGACTGTAGTTTCTTGGCAATATTGAATAAGATTAAAAATGAGAAAGAAGTGCCATATAATGCAGCTCAAGACAACCTAGATTTCTTCTTGAATTGGTTTGAGAAATTTCCAAAGTACAGAGGTGTAGACTTTTACATAATAGGGCAGAGTTATGGAGGTATGACCCACTGTTCCCACTTGTTCATTTAAACTGTGTAAGGCTATCCATGTTGATTGATGTAATTTTGTTGAAGACTACCCATGTTGGTTTGCCATAATATCGCAAGACACTATGTGCCTCAATTAGCAACTCTTGTGCTGAATCACAACAAAAAGATGAACATAAAGCCCATTCAACTGAAAGGAATTACTGTATGTCTCTTCTTCCACTATTTGGATTCTTTCAAAGGTTTAGATATTTTGTTTACCTAAAGTTTATGTAATTGTGACATTCATTATATCATGGGTAATAATCTTAATCATTGATCATTGGAATACTTTCTAGTGAAGGGTAATCTTTTCAACAAAATTCACGCATGACTTCAAATAGATAATTGTTTTCAATTCTAATCATTTATTTCTTGAAACGTAAATTATCTTTTTGTTGAGAGATTGGGCATTTCAGATTGAAACAACGAGTTATTCTCATGGGTTTTTTGTTATATCCCAAGAGTCAAGTATAATCTTTGTGTTTATCTACAAGGGTCTAATCCTTTGTAGTGATGACATTTACTTTTCCCTTAAACTTGATTGCAGATGGGAAATCCCATTGTTGACATAGAGATCAGTATAAACAATGATGAATTCTTGTGGTCACATGGTTTAATCTCAGATGAAACTTACCAACTGACACAATCTATTTGCAATAATTCGAAAAGGTGGATGGAATCTTATGTGCTTGACAATTTGTCTGAAAATTGCTATAATGTTTTCAACAAAGTGAAAAGTGAAACTAGAAACATAAATTTGGAGGATGTTACCTTGGGGTCATGTTCAATTGTTGGAGGATCCCAGACGATGAGATCTGGAAAACTAGGAAAAGTTCAACAGCAAGTAAGTCATTTATTCATCATAAAAATAATTTAAAGTTGAGACTAATTAGTCAATATGTCGTGGCATTGGTTTCAACCACTGTTGTTGCAATTGCACATATATCATCAGGATTAATCTCTGTTGTTGTTAGATAGATTGTGTAAAAAATCAATAGAACTAATAATCTCTATTTTTGTTGGACAGATTGAACATACATTCAATAAGATTGACCTCTGCATAGACATTAAAATAAAGCAATATCTAAATAGGAAAGAAGTAAAGAAGGCACTTCATGCAAACACTAGACTATATTGGGAACCCTGCTCTCAGTATGTCTTATAGTATTCGTATATTTTTTTGCTTTTGTATTTTTTCATAGGCACTTTCTTATTCATTACTAAATAAATATGCACATGTAGATTGGTGTCCCCACTGTAATCAGTCTTCTGCTCTCGATGCCTCCTCAATCCAAAAGTATGTCATGTGGAAAATACATGAACAGTCTTACAAGCTGATATATCTCTTCCGACTTGTTACATATACATGGGATTTATTGACAAGTGAATCCATTGGGAGGAACTTGATGACGAGCATAACAATTGCTGCCTCAAGGAATTTGATAGGCCTCCTTAGGAGTCCATAGAGGTAGTGGCCTCCCTACTAACACACTAGGATTACTAATCCTAGTGAGGTGATTATGTTTCAAGGCTCAGCCTTCCACTCCAGGGCTCTATGTGCATGTGAGTCTAAATAAATTAATAATATCATGTATAATAACAGTGAGATACACCTATCTATCTCTATTCTTAACTTTAATTTGTTAACATAGACATGGATGGGCATCAAATTCTTGAAGCTAACAATCTCATATTTTTTGTAGTGCTAAAACACTGAAAACAAAATATTCCTGAAGAATTTTGAAGACCACTGGGGGAGTCCACGGAGGTAGTGGCCTCCCTACTAATTAATATATTTGGTTGTGGGGTGATATGTTTGTTGTCTCAGCCTTCCCATCTATCCTCTATATGTTGTGCATGTGAATGTAATTATTAATATGAATAATAACAGAGTGATACCCCTATCCTACAGGTTTTGGAATAGTTTCTGAGATTATAAAATCTCCTTCCTTCCCTTATGCCTAAACCAGTGTTATGATGAATGTTTATATCGTAAATAGTATCTATTATATTCTAAGATTAAAACCCCATATGAATAATAACATAGTGATACCCCTATCCTATAGGTTCTGGAATAGTTTCTGAGATTATAAAATCTCCTTCCTTCCCTTATGCCTGAACCAGTGTTATGATGAATGTTTATATCGTAAATAGTATCCATTATATTCTAAGATTAAAACCCCATGTGGCTGACTAGGTAAGTAAATTTTTTGTGTTTACAGGACATGAAAAAACATACAGAGGGGATTCAATATGTAGAATTTCGCTCTGTGGGATACACAGTCTGGCTCTGAATTTGTGTTGGGCATGGCCCAATTTTGCGCTTACAACAGCCTGCCAGCACCAACACTAATTATGAATTGAATCTGGCTTAGAGTAGGTGTGGAGTAGGTTGCCACACTACTCTTAATTTGTGTTTAGATGGTGATGCAATGTAATGATGTAATGCATTTTCAAGACCATGGAATTCAGTCTGGTAATGCATATTGTTTGGACTCCAGATTAGAATTTGGAGTTGCAATTTTGTATGTTCAGGGAGGAAAGCTTTAAGGTATATTTTGAATTTTTCACATAAATGGCTATTTTAAAGTTAAATTTTGTATTAGTTTGCATATTGTTTGGACTCCATATTAGAATTTGGAGTTGCAATTTTGTATGTTCAGGGAGGAAAGCTTTAAGGTATATTTTGGGTTTTTTCACATAAATGGCTATTTTAAAGTTAAATTTTGTATTAGTTTGCATATTGTTTGGACTCTAGATTAGAATTTGGAGTTGCAATTTTGTATGTTCAGGGAGGAAAGCTTAAAGGTATATTTTGAATTTTTCACATAAATGGCTATTTTAAAGTTAAATTTTGTATTAGTTTACAGAGGTTTATATGTCTCATTCCCCTCCGGATTCAAACCTCCCACATCGGAAATACTCATTCTTAATTGTTAAATTCCACATGTTATACTCCTAAGCAATTTGTTTATAACAAACATAGCTAGAAATTTAACTGGATAATTAACAAGTGGTTAGAGTTGCATAGAAGCGTTTTATAGTTAGGACTTTCTTGCAAAAAAACTGTCATTCTCCAAAGATTGAAGGCTTGGCTATATTGATTCTGTCACATTCTTCAAGTGGTTAGAGTTAAACAGAAGGGTTTTATAGTTAGGACTTTCTTGCAAAAAAAAGGTCATTCTCCAAAGATTGAAGGCTTGGCTGTATTGATTCTGTCACATTCTTCCTTTTGATTGAAGAGCATTCGATACGAGAAGTCATCTAGGAACTTTTGGGCCAATTGCTTAGCAACAAGGTTCTCTTTCTTTTCATAATCTCAGGTTTGTGGTAGAAGGATTGTCAAAGTGTTTTTTCCACCCATCAATTTATTATGAAGGTATCTACACAAAACTCTAACTCATACTTCTAGTAACTAGAAGTGGATTTGGTAGAAGCATGCCCAGTTTTGCTAAAATGTAATTCATAGGAGTCTTGTCTAAAAATCTTTTTTTTTGGCATAGATATGGCTAGATGATGGGAAACACAAAGGGACTAGGTAATTCTATATATATGTTTTTTAAAGGAATCCTAGTCATATATCATAGGAAGTTTAGTAATTTTATCTTCACAATGATTTTTTTTTTTTTAAATACACAGGCGTCGCTTAACCGACGCCTGTACGTGTCAGTTAAGCGACGCCTGTGTATTTTAAAAAATACAATACCATCGCTTAAGCGACGCCTGGAGGTGTCGGTTAAGCGATGACTATGTCCGGGAGGTGTCGGTTAAGCAACGCCTGTAGGTGTAAATGTTTTTAAAAAAAATTTGTCACCGTCGCTTTGTAAGTGTCGGATAACCGACGATTGACTAAGATGTCACTTAACCGACGGATTGGAAAGATGTCAGATAACCGACGACACTCCACCGACGCTTAAAAAAAATCAATAGTGTCATACATGCAACAGGGAAGTGTCGAAAATCCGACAATACGGCCGTCGGATTTTTGGTCGAAATGTAGTGGTGATTCTTAGATGATTTTGTCATTGTTTATCTAGATGATATATTAGTCTTTAGCAAAACTTGGGAAGCACATGTGGGGCATGTAAAGCAAGTATTAGATACTTTGAAAAAGGAGAAATTGTATGTAAAATTGTCAAAGTGTGAATTTGGCAAAACTTCATTAGTTTACTTGGGTCATATTGTAGGAGGTGGAAATTTAAAAATTGATCCTTCAAAAGTTGATGTAATTGTCAATTGGCCTAAGCCTACTAACGCTACTGAAGTGAGAAGATTTTTAGGAGCTGTTCAATATTGGAGAAGGTTCATTCAGAACTTCTCATACATAGCATCTCCTTTGCATGCCTTAACAAGTGTAAAGAAATCCTTCTAGTGGGGAGGTAAGCAGCAGAAATCCTTTGACACATTGAAGGGAAAGATCAGCACCACCCCAGTCCTAGCCTTGCCCGATTTGTAGCAGCCATTTGAGATAGAGATAGATGCCAGTGGATATGCCATGGGGGCAGTATTGATGCAACACTGCAAGCCTATTTTCTACCATTCGGAGACTTTTACTCAAGCAGTGATCAACTACCCCACCTATGACAAATATTTGTATGCTTTGGTTCAGAGTGTCAAGAAGTGGAAACACTACTTGATGGGTAAGGAGACGATCATCCATACTGATCATCAGCCCTTGCAGTATCTCTAGTCCCAGACTAAGCTCCAGCAAGCTCATCATTTCAGGTGGATGGGATTCCTTCAACAATTCCATCTAGTGATCAAGTACAAGAAGGGTACTAGTAACAAAGTGGCAGATATGCTCTCTATACCTCCTATTGTTTCCTCTATTGTTTTGAAAAATGCTTCTTTATCCCATGAAAGTTATATTGAACAGTATGCTACTGATGATGATTTCAAGGAGATTTATGAGAAGCTAGCCAATGGCACACAGGTGGAAGACTACTATTTGCAGGGAAAGTTGCTCTATCATTTGGGCAAGTTATGTGTTCCTATCAGTGAAAGAGTCCATGTAATATGAGAAGCTCATACTTCTCTTGTATCAGGGAATTTTGGGGTAGGTAAGACTTTGGCTCATTTGCAAAGACTTGTGTATTGGCCTCGCATGAAATACATTGTAACAAAATATGTAAAGGGGTGTGTGATGTGCTCTACTTGTAAGCCCACTAATAGAAAATTAGGGCTGTACTCACCACTTCCTGTTTTTTCCCATCCTTGGGAAAGCATTTCCATGGATTTTGTGGGGGGTTTGCCTATGTCTAGGAGGGGTCATGACTACTTGTATGTGGGCATGGATAGGTTTAGCAATATTTGTATTCTTATGCCATGTAAAAAGCAGGTCACTACAAAGCAGGCTGCTTCTCTTTTCTTTCAACACATATGGGTTCACTTTGGACTCCCTACGTCCATTATCTTGGATCGGGACTCCCGATTCCTTGGAGAGTTTTGGACAAAATTATGGTGTATGATGGACACCAAGCTGAAGAGGAGCATTTCTCGCCATCCACAAACTGACGGAAAAATATAGGTAGTCAATAGGACAGTTATCCATTTGCTTCAGGGCTACTGCAACAAGCATCCTAAGTTATGGGATGAACAAATCCAGTATGTGCAGCATGCCTACAACAGGGCTATGCATTCTTCCACTCAGAGCTCGCCATTTGAGACATGCTTTGGGTACTTGCCAAAGACTCCATTGGAATTGACTTATGGGAGAGAGGATAATTCAAGCACTTCCAAGGATGAAGACAAATCCCACAGGTTCATTCAGAGAGTTCAACAGGTACATCAAGCAGTGCGAGAGTAGTTGGAGAAGAGTCAAGCCCAGTACAAGGCTCTCCATGACAAGCATAGAGTTGATCATCAGTTTCAGGTGGGAGATCAAGTGTGGATTCACATCAGCAAGGAGAGGATGAAAGGAGAAGGCAAGAATCTGAATCCTATTAGATATGGTCCCATCACCATCTTGGAGAAGATTGGGACGAATGCTTTTCGCTTAGAGCTACCGCCATACATGCAGATCTACTCAGTGGTGAATGTGGAGAACTTGAAACTATATGAGCCTCCCATGGTCATGGATGAAAGGGAGAATGTCTCATTGCCATCTATTGATGAATTTGCTCCTGAGTACATGGATGAGCTAAAGGAAGATGTCATCTTGGACAGAAGGACAAGGACTTCTCGCAGAAGTGATGTTGATTATCTTCGAGTGGGTATCAGAGGCACTCATCCAAGCAAAGCCAAGTGGATCGAGAAAGAGAAAGTGAGGGAGCAATTCCCTCACCTATCTGTTGATTAGTAAAGGATTTTGGAGGCCAAAAGCTTCTCAGTGGGGAGGAATGATCCAGGAGGATCCAAGAAGGAAATTTTTTTTAATTCCTCCAATATCAGCAAAACTAGTACCAGATTGAAGGACTCATCGAGACGATTCCAACGGCATTCATTTCACCTCAAACGGACTCCGTATGAGAAAGTTATCGTGTTTTGTTGTATTGATGAAACATGAAAATTTGGTAAAATGGAGGTGCCACGTGGCACCACTGATAGGGTGACCCGTGGAATCCATACTATACAAACCTGATGATGTGGCACCACTAATAGGGTGACACATGGCATCCATATAGTATGGACAAGATGACATGGCAAGTGTATGAACCAACCAAATGATGACACGTGGCATCACTCAGAGGATGACACATGGCATCTGTATAGTATGGACCAATCACAAGGTGACACATGGCAGTATGATCTGATATGGCATACTGGTGATTGGGTGTACTGGTGGTGATGTGGCAGTGACTGGGTGGTTGACTAGACACTAACTGGGCATGAGGTGGACCAATCCCAGGCCGCCATGTGGCAACACAGGATTGGCCAGTATGTTTAATGCAAAAATTATGGCCTCCACAGGGTTCGATCCTATGACCTATCATGCACAAGCACTCTGCCTTACCATTGGGCCACAAAGTGGTTCATGGTATGGGTGGTAAAAATCTTATATTTAAACTTGAAAACGAATTTATAAGAGCGCAAAAAGGGGCCGAGGTCAAGCCCCGACCCATGGTTTTCAGTGCGGAGTTTGTTACAACTCCAACCAATCACGTGGAGTTCATGCCTTAACTTGTATTTCACATGGAGGAGCCACCATGTGGGATGTGCCCACTCCCTACCACGTGCCTTTTAAAAACTTTTTTTATGGTTTTTAAAGTGGGTTAAAAAAACAACTTTATTGTTTGGGAATGGTTACAAAAGTGGGTTTTGCAAACAGATTATATGCCACCTAAAATATGTGGGTTGGAGCGCCACCACATATTGCCTAACAAACTTGGTTTAAGTTTTAAAGGTGGGTTTGTATATGGTTTTAACCATATGCCATCTTAGCCCCAAGGGTTAGCTCAATTGGTAAGACATGCGCACACTCTCTCGGTTCGGGGGGAGGTCACAGGTTCGAGCCTTGAGTCCTCTGGGGTTAGGCCTTCTACTAGGATGGCCGACGGTTTACCACCTCTACCATCCACGAATGTGGGGAAGTATTGCTGGGTTTCCCGTGGATCTTTCCATCTGAAAAAACCATATGCCATCTTAAAAGGATATTTTTTAAAATATGTTTGTTTATTAGTTAATAAAGAGTCCAACTACATGATAAACCAAACATGGGGTTGTAACCACATGCCTATTTAGGAAAAATTGTTGTAACTTGAGAAACCATGAGGATCATGTGAGAGGAGTCCATACAAGCCTATATAAACCCTCTCATTTTCCATTGTCAAGCATGCTTTGGAGTGGAGACTTTGTAGCTAAATGAGAGAAGGGAGATTGCGTAGCTCTACAGGAGGAAGGTATGAGTGTTTATACTCGTTTTACACCGTCTTCAGGCTTCGGAGTTGCTGGAAGAAGTCTTGTTGTGTTTTGGGCAGCGATTCTCTTCCTGACCATTATCGCCAAGGTATCGTTGTATCATTGCCATGTATTTTGCCTTATACTGAGATTATAGATTGGCCCTCCTATTGAGAAGCAGGCTCGGAGACGTAGTCCATCCTGGATGAACTCCATTATCAACTTGTTGTCTTTATGTGTGTATTGTCTATGCTGTTTGGTTCTGTTCTTATGGATTTGTGAGCTTCGTTCATGCTCTTTATGCAATTCATGTTAACGTCATAGAGTAGCAAAGATCTTGTTTTCGCATCAAAAACCCCAAAATAGTAAGATGATCTCCCGATAGTAGTAACCTATTTCTTCCTTCCCCCAGTGTGTTTCTCTTCCTCAGCTATGTGCTACAACTGAGTGTATATGAGTGTGTGTTAAATAGAGAGGCCAACTCTCTATTTATACTAATTCCTGACATGACTAAAACCCTACTAGGGTCGACTTCTCTAGGATAGTCTAATAACCCTAGTGCCCGGGAACTGCGGAGACTTTAACCCTTGGAGAATAGGAGGGTTACCCACAATGACTTGACATGACTTGTTTACATTATAGATCCTCCCGATAGGAACATCGGGGCATGACATGACACAAGTACATCCCGGAATAAACATCAGGTTACAATACATAAGAAATATAAGTGAATACATTCCGAAGTTACATATACATCAACATATAACATAGTCTCATTTATTTTATGCTTCCCTTAGCTTATACTATTTCTTTTATCAATTCCTCATGTAGGGTTGTTCAACTAAGTTAAGAAACTCTAGATCCTCCTTGCATGTTGGATTACCTCGTGTATTGTGGTAGTTTTTCCAATTCCTGATGACAAGTAGATTTGAAATTTCATTTAATCAACTCAAAATAAGTATGATAAGGATCAATTCTATTCATAGTCATTCTCACTCAACACTCTTAATTTCAGTAACTCCTAGCACTATTCAGAGCCCAAGATCAGCACTAAAAATTGGGAGTTACACTTAGTGCAATTCCATATACTCTCACTCAACACTAATGCGAGGATGTACTTGTATAATACATCTAGGGATACAATGACCAAGGATCCAATGCTCTAGATCTTATGCTCAATATCAATTTGGAATGCTCTAGGTATTATTCCCAACACTACCAATCTTATAACTCATGTGCTTCAGATCTTATGAACAACACAAAATCTCATAACTCATGTTCTCCAGAAATTACGTTCAACACAAGATTTCACAACTAATGTGTTCCAAATATTGTGCTCAACAAAAAATATCATCACTCATGTGCTTCAGGGTTTATGCCCAACACATTATAGATCTCAATCATGCATTCAGTCTTCTACACAATTCATCACAATAATCATCTTAGTATATGTATTAAGGTCAATCACATAATAATACATCTATTACATCATACCATGACAATAATCATTTTCCATCAGGATCCACTCCCAACATTTACAATCATATACAAGATAATAAAACATATGTATTGGCCTACGCCAAATATATCTAAGTAATCAACATAAATCTTGTGTAGTGGGGCATAGGCCTGATATACAAACATAAACATCAAAGTAACTGATATGTAATGGGACTCATGCCCAATATAGTTAAGTTCAAAATTCAGGATATTACACCATGTTTATGTTTACACGATGCCATCCTTGATGGTCTTATGGTTGTGCTATGTTTTGTTGATAATTTTTTAATTTTAACTTTGTAAATAAATGATATTATGATTATTTCGATGAACCCGTGAGAGGGGTTTTTTTGTAATGGAAGCCATTAAAAACTTGACTTACCACCATAATCCTTTAACTCAATATGACCTATGAAGTCTTTGCGTTTTCTGTGCATTAGTTAGTTATGATGAATATTACCCGTAAAAGGGCTATTGTTTGGTATATACAACACTAATTTTATTCTTGAATGTGTATGTAAAGTTAATCTTTTTTGTTTAGTACTCGCAACCATGACCATGGGCTTGCGACATACTTAAATAATTTTATTTAAATTTTGACTGTTCATGGAGTCTTGCAACTTATGTGGAAAAATTTAGAAGTAACAAATCGAATCTTAAAATAGATAATTTGTGTTTTAATTTGTAATTACACATGACCTTAGTGTTCGATTTTTAAAGCTTGGCGACCATCTTATAATGACGTACTTGTATATATGATTCATTATTTTGGTCATGACTATTTACTTTGGATATTTGATCCTGTTATGACTGTTTAGTTTGGATCTTTGTTATACACCTGAATGGCACTTCTCCGTCCGAGTGCTGACATCCCTCAAGTTGGTACACAAAAGGACACTTATGGATTGAGGTTTGCCTGTATTCATTATACCTTGGTTTATGATGAAGTACATTCCATATATACCCAGCTAGTTACTTTGCCATTTTGTTATTTTGAGTTGTATTCGCGACTCTCTCTATTGACAACTCGTGCATCATTCGCGAGTATCCTTTTCAGCAAGTCACAAATCTTTGTATTCGCGGGTTGCGCTTATATAGAGTCGTGAATCATTCGCGGGTTGCTCTACTACAGACCCATGAATGGTTTCCTCAAAATTAAAATATAAAATCTCAAGTTAATGGGAGATTAGTTTTAGTCATTTAAGTTAATCCCATTAACTGCTATAACCTCCCTAACCTTCGAGAACTGCCTCATTTCATCCATATAAATACAGGCTTTGGGGAGGGAGTTTGATAGTCATACTTGGAGAGAAAAGTTATGCTGGTGGATTGTCTACAGAAATATTTGGAGCAGAGAAACTCAAAGTCCTTTGGTGACAGAGGAGTCCTTGTTCAGACATTGGATTGTAACCTAAACTCTTTCTATTATCGTTAATAAAGATATTACTTCTTCCATATGTGTTTCATATCTTGTATATTGGTAAATGTTTACATTTCAATATGATATATGATTTGCCTAACCTGCATCTATATATATGAATCATCTTGTATCTGGAAGAATGTTTATTAACAGGTGAAGGAGGAACTATCCTGGAGACTTTGGAAGTGGATCAGAGAGGGAGAAGATAGCAAGGATCAGCCTTCGTTTAATACAAGTAAGTCCTTCTACTTTCCTATTTCCTATTCTGTGCTTTTAGAGTCAAACTGTCTGCAAGTAATGAGTATGTTGGTAACCCCCCAGACCTAGGTTATTAGGTGAATTATCCTGTACAACAGAACTGGTGACTCCACTGGGGAATCCTAGTCTGCTTTAGGTCTTTTTCTATTTTCCTGACCAGTGTTTGCTTGAAGTCTGCTTGTGATTTTTATCCTGCTTCTTAATTACTTCAACATTTGAAAGTCTTGGGTTTTTTCTCTGTTTTTGAGAAATTTTTATACCCATTCGTGGGTTGTCCTTCTGGACAGTCGCAAATATTGAGTTGCATTCGCAGGTTGTTCCACTGAACAGTCGCGAATCATTCGCGACTTGCACAGCTTGACAGTCGCGAGTACTCCTGGAAACTGGGATTTCTGTGTGAAAGTTTGCTTGTTCTTTTTCCTGTTACAAGTCCTGTTTTCTGAGAATATTTTCTTTAAGAGTGCTGTAGAGTTGTTTGAATATCTCAGGTGATCACATCTTAGTGCAGGTGAGAGTGCCCGAGTCTAGATCAGTGATCAGGGTCTTAGACTCTGTCTTTCCAGTCTGCTTTCTGTCAGTTATTGGTTTGCACTTGCCTGTTTCAAGTCTGCATTGATTTTGTGTCGATGTTTGCACCCAAGCTAGGGTCCTAGCCTGCTTTTCTTGCTGGTCTTTTGGCCCTGTTTGCCTGTTTACTTCAGTTTGTAGTTTTTTATATAGTCCATAAATATCAAGTTTACTCAAGCAGTGCATTGTAGATGCATAGTACTTTTTTTTGAGCATTTTTTAAAGTGAAAAACAAAACATAGTTAATCTTTTGCATTGTAATTTTTGCATAAAGTAGTGTTTGTTTCAGTTTAAAAAATATTATCTCAGAAAAATACAAAAACATAGGCTAGTATCTCTTATTAACTGCTGTTAATTCATCAATACATATCTGAAAAAATGAAAAGAAGTTTATTTTATAGTGTTGGTTTGCTTTAAATGCACTTTTACTTTCATTTATTTTATGCTGAGTCAAAACACCATACAGTCCATCACTTCCACTTCCTTTGAGTAAAAAATAGCCCTTAAAATTAACGCATAAATTTAAAATTTATTAGTAAGTTTTTATTTTTAGGGCCTTTCACCTACTAGCTTAGGCTAGATTTGTGGGCTAGGGAGTGTAAAATTCCCACAAATTATAAACTCAAACGTAGTGGACCATTCATTAGGTAAATCCTTGGTTCTACCACTGTATCTGGGAAGCTCCTCTCAAACGGGAGTTAAGCACTAGGCCGTGTGGAGGCTTGGACAGAGGGGATAACCCCCCTGAATCCTTGTCAAAACGTAACCCAGGAATTTTGTGCATCTGGGGATTCTGTCCTAGACAGAGTTTTGGGATTAGCTACCCTGCCCATGTGTACGATTTCGGCTAACGAATGTCCCCCCAGACAGTAGGTATTGTCAAGGTAGCCTTAGTCTCTTGTCTTTTTAGGGCTCATACCCAGGTAAACCGGAAGGTTATTTCTGGTTCACCTTGAACGGAATTGGAAGGTAACCCTTGTGGAAAGTGTAGGAGGGCGGTTGGGTGATTCCTCCGCTTGTGCCTAAGAACCCCGCAAGGACGCCAAGTAACTGTTCATCAACTTTCTTCCGGAAAGCATATCTTTATAGCCTGTTTTGATTGCTTGAGACTCTAGGTTCTTTTTAGTGTATGCTCTGTGGATCTGCTTGTGTTTAGTTGGCCTTAGGGTGTGATTTTTTAAAAGTCTTAATTCTGGAGGACCAACTAGTTAGAAGGTCAAGAAGGTTGAGAAACCTTCCTCCTCTCACACCACTGGAACCTCCACCTTTACCCCAAAGGCGGAGATTAAGCACAGGTGGTTCTTTTGAACCAGTAGGAGTAAGTGAGGTTCTTGGTGAACCAGAATTAATAGCTAACCGCTTTGACTTTGACACAGTCGAGATAGAGGAATTGAAAGCTGACAAGTTTGCAAGAAATTATAATACCCCCTTGACTGATTTGAATGATCCAGTGATCATGTAGGTTAGGATTTTTAGTTCACCAGTGCTAGGTGTACCTGTAGGTAGAGCTATGTCTTCTGAGGGAGAAAGTTCATTTGTTTTCACCTCAACCCTTATGGTTGAAGGGGTACTACCTCCCCCGGTTAGTACCCCTAGATCTAGTTTACCTTCCACACCCTTAACTCCAGCAAGCCAGGTGGTCCAACCACCGGTTTACTCAAACATAGGAAGTATGTCTGGTGATATGGCTACTGGGATTCCCAGTACACCTACAATTCCTTCTTCCTTCCCTTACACTACCCACAGTGGTCCGGTGGGATCCTCGGCCTTTGTCCAAGGAATCCCTTGGAATGGGGGGCACATACCCCCATCCAGTCCATACGTAGGTCCACCTCCTTCATATGTAGGAGTGCAGTTTGGCAGCAACACCTCTTATGGGAAAAGATACCAAACCCCTATTTCGGTGCCATACACGAGTTCTCCCTTCTCTTTGTTTAGTGGAGGGATACCTGCTCCAGTCTTTCAGACCCCCACTTCTATGGGGACGGCCTGAACCACTTACACTGCACCTCCCACCCAAAATCCAGTGGCTTACGGATGGAATCCATTCCAAAGCAACCTTCCCACTTCACAACCGGTGTCTGGGGGCAACCCCACTTTTACTTATGGGCGATCAGGGGCAAGTCCCTCTAATCCCCAAGCTAGTACATCTAGTACACTGGCTAGGCCAAAGCTTCCTTTTCTGGCAACTTTGAACTTGCCAGACTTATCAAAATTGATGAACGATCTGGTGAGGCATGACCCCTTGTGGCCACCTGTTCCCACCAAACTGCCCTCGGACATCCCTAAGTTCGAAGGTAAGGCTGGTGAAGATCCTAGGGAGCATGCTACCACCTTCCATCTATGGTGTTCTTCCAACTCATTGAATGAAGATTCAGTGAGATTGAGGCTGTTCCAGAGGACCTTGACTGGCACTGCAATAAAATGGTACATTGAGCTGCCTTCTATTGCTTTTAGCAGTTTATGGGACTTGGCTACCACTTTCCTTAGCCACTTTCAGCTTCCAGTCCGTTACGATTCCAGAACAGACTTGTTGTCCACCTTTAGACAAAACAAGGCAACCCACATCTCGGATCATATCCAAGAGTGGAGGAGGCGAAAGAGCCTTATCAAAGCCACCATCCCTCCTGAGTTTCTATTAGAATGGTTCCTTAAATAATTATTGCCTTATATATCTAAGGATGTTTCCACATCAGGAGTGACTAGTGAGGAAGAAGCCATACTCAGGGCCCAGCAGTTGGACTTGATTTATTCACAGTCTGGGATTTTATATGAAATCATCCCTGAGGCACCAAGGCCTTCACATGAGGCCGAGAAACCCAAGCCTGGACCCCATGCCGATGGTGTGGTTGGGTCCGTAAACTCTCCCACTGTAGAGTCTTTGACAAAACAACTTCACCAATTGTCTGTCAAACAGTCTACGGTGGAGGCAGCAAAGGCTTCCCCCTCCTCCCAAAGTGCAAATGTTTTTGCACAAACCTCTTCGAAGGGAAATCAGCAGTCCGACAAGAAAAAGAAGAAAGGTAAAAAGGGGGAGGGAAACCAAAATAAAAACAAGCCAAAGCCCGCAAACAATGCTGATGGGGGCAAAAAGGAAAAGAAGAAAGTCAATTTCCCTTGTAAGTTGTGCCAAGGGGACCACCTTACTCATCTTTGTCCCATCATGGAACAAGCTCAGAAGCTGTTACAAGCTCAACCGCCGGCTGTCCTGAAGGATCCGTTTCCCCAAGGGCATAATTCTGCTTCAGCTTCTACCGTAGCAGGGGGCAGTCAAACTACTCCTGACCCTAATTATATCAACATGGTTAGATCCCCAACTTTGTTACAAACCAGGAACAAAAACTATGAGAAAGAGACCGATGAGAAGGGTAAATCCGTAGTTGAATCTTCCAACCCTCTCACTATAGAGAAACCTGGAAATAATGCCAAAGATACCCAAAGGTGTCTTTAAGAAGACTTTGCATAACCCAAATGCCCGAGCCGCTTCTATCTACTCGGTGGTTGAAGACTTGGCTCAGACTCCGTGTGCAATGTCAGCTTTGGAGGTGCTACAAAGCTGTCCCACTCAGCGGAATGCCCTTTTAGCAGCTCTAGGTAGCATGGACTCTTCGAGTCTCTTAGCAAAATTTAATCTCTCTGATGTTAAAATTCACCTCCCTTATCATGTAGCTCTATCGATAGATGTTGTCCATGGTGGTAAGACCATTGGACGGGCAGTTGTTGATGAGGGAGCCTCTACTTGTGTTATGTCCCTGGCCTGTTGGAAAGCTCTCGAATCCCTAGAGCTGGTCCCATCAACCACTTTACTTACTTCTTTTGATGGAAGGTCTTTCCATCCACATGGTATCCTACCAGCTTTCAAGATTAAGTTGGCTGGCAAAGTAGTCTCTGTTGAATTCGAAGTGATTGATGCTCCATTGGACTACAATTTGCTTCTGGGTAGGAATTGGACTTATGCAATGTCTGCTGTTGCATCTGTTGTCTTTCGTGTCGTGGTTTTTCCACATGAGGGCAAGGTGGTCACTGTTGACCAACTTGATTTTACTCGTAAAGGCCGCTTAGAGTCTAAATATTCCACTGTGCCATTGGTTGATCAGGCCAAACCTGCTGCACAGATCTTGGGGGCTGGAATGTACGCATCATTGATGGGCACATTCGATATTCCAGCTCCTGTCCTTTATATCGGTTCTACTACTATAGGGAAGTCCATTAATTTGGTGGTCGATAGGACTGATCCTTGGGTCCTCCCAACCCCTCAGGAACCGGAAGTGCCCTTATCTGCAGTGGAAGTGGCATATCAAGCTATTACCCAAACCACTGTAGATCCCATTCCAGATCCTGTTACAGTCTCGGATGATCTGGAAGAAGTCTATATGCCCGCATGGGCGAAAAACTCTTTACATTCCATAGATTGCTTAAACACTGTTTTACCTTCCAACGAAGCCATTCTGGAAGCTATGTGTGCGCGCAATAAGATATGTGAGGATCTTCATCACCGATCTTACTTCCTTCCAGAGCTAAGCAAGATAGAAAACCAAGAGTTTCATGTGAGACTGTCAGATGATGTTGATACACCTGTCAACCCCTTACCTAGGGAAGGAGTGTTTGCCGAGGGGAATATGGCAAACATTTCCACTACTATACCGATCAACATCTTTGTAAAACCAGATGTCGTGGAGAATATCTATATAGGTGCAATCTTCTCTTCGGAGGAGATTGCCATTTATACTACCCTTTTCAAGGAATTTCGCGATATCTTTGCCTGGTCATATGAGGAGATGCCAGGAATTGATCCATCTATTGTTCAACATGAGATCCCAACCTATCCTGATGCTAAGCCAGTTCTGCAAAAATTACGCTCCGTGAACCCGCGTAAAGTGGCGGCTGTGAAGGCAGAGGTTGAAAAGTTGTTGAAAGCAGGCTTTATATATCCTATTGCTTTGACTGAGTGGGTGTCCAACCCAGTTCATGTTGATAAAAAGCAAGGGACTATTCGTGTTTGTACAGACTTTCGAGACCTTAACAAAGCCTGTCCTAAGGACAACTACCCTACATCGTTTATTGATCAAATCATAGATGCATGTGTGGGTAGTGAGGTATTCTCGTTTATGGATGGTTTCTCCGGCTACAATCAAATCCAAATCAAACCGGAAGACCAGCATAAAACTGCTTTTATTTGCCCTTGGGGTACATTCGTGTATAGAAAAATGCCATTTGGATTGAAAAATGCAGGGGCAACCTTTCAACGAGCCATGAACTTTGCTTTTCATGATATAAAAGCCATTGTCGAGCCTTACCTGGATGATCTGCCTGCTCATTCTTGCAAGAGGATCCAGCATCTAGATCATTTACGGTTGATTTTTGAGAGATGCAAATACTATAAAATTCGCTTGAATCCCCACAAGTGTGTTTTCTATGTCAAATCAGGTAGATTGCTTGGATTCATTGTCTCTAGTAGGGGCATTCAGGTGGATCCCTTAAAAGTCGAGGCCATTGTAAATCTGCCTCCTCTTCGTTCACTTAGGCAACTCTAGAGTCTACAAGGAAAGTCTAACTTCCTTCGACATTTTATCGTTAATTATGCCAAGATCACAAAAGGTTTCATGCGCCTGCTTAAACAGGACACCCCATTTGTATGGGATGAAACTGCACAACTCGCCTTCGAGGCATTGAAGAAAGCCTTGTTGTTGGCTCCTTTATTACGCCCGTAAGATTACTCTAGGGATTTTTTATTATATCTGGCCACGTCGGAGTCTACCATTGGGGTAGTGCTAGTTCAGGAGGATGACAAGCTCATTGAGCATGTTGTCTATTATCTTAGTCGTGCTCTAGTTGGGCCTGAGCTTAAGTACTCCCACATTGAGAAGTTAGCCTTAGTGGCTATTTATGTTGTACAGAGGTTACGACACTACATCTTACTAAGGACCACTACTATAGTGGCGGATGTAAACTGTTTCCAATATGTTTTATCCCGACGGATTGTTGGGGGGAAATTCAATAAGTGGATAGTCATTCTCCAAGAGTTTGACTTGGTTTTCCAATCCGCTAAATCCAAAAAGTCCTTAGTTTTTGCCGAGCTTATAGAAGAATTCCCTACGGAAGAAGATGTAGTGGTTCAATATGACTCACTCCCAGATGAGCACATCTTCCTTATATCTACCTCTGATCCTTGGTATGGAGATATTCTTATATATCTCCAGACTTTGAAGTATCCTACCGCTTACTCTAGGGAAGATCGACGTAAGTTACGTCTTCATGCTAAAAACTACCTCATTATAGGAGATACATTGTATTGACGAGGGGTAGATTCTATCTTGCGTCGCTGCCTTAATCATGAGGAAGTGGAGATTGTCCTAAATGATTCCCATAGCAGAGTGTGTGGGGGTGATTTATCTGGGTTAGCAATGGCCCAGAAGATATTACGTGCCGGGTATTTCTGGCCCACCATCTTTAAAGATTGCATGGAAGCTGTGAAACGCTGTCATCCGTGTCAGCTTTACACCAGAAAAAAGCGGTCACATCCTGCTCCCTTGTTTTCCGTCGTCTCAGTAGGCCCCTTCATGAAGTGGGGGATCGATTATATGACATACAACCAAGCCTCGGCTGGGGGGCACAAATACATCATTTTCATTGTCGACTATTTCACAAAATGGGCAGAGGCAATGCCTACTTTCAAAGACAATGGGGAAACGGCAGCTTACTTCGTGTTTAATCAGATTATTGCTAGGTTTGGTATTCCCAAAGTGATTGTCATTGGCCATGGCAGTCATTTTCAAAATCACATGATGACAGAGCTGACCACCATGCTTGGATTTCGACAAGAACATTCTTCTCCTTATTATCCGCAAGCAAATGGTCAGGTTGAGGCTGTAAACAAAACTTTGAAAACTATCCTTAAACGTACTATTGATGCAGCCTGTTCCAATTGGCACATCATGTTATATCCTTCTCTTTGGGCTTATCGAACCAATGTCAAAACTGCTATGGGTTTTCCCCCCTTCCAACTCGTTCACGGGGTGGAAGCTATTACGCCGATTGAATGTGAAATCCCATCCCTGCAGATAGCTATTCATGTGCTACCTGACACAACTGAGCTTGAAGAACGGTTGCTCCATTTAGAACACCTTGATGAACAACGTAGAGATGCGTTGACTGCAAATCAAGCTCATAAGAATAGGGTTAAATCTCAATATGATAAAACGGTCAAACCTTGGGTTTTCTCTGAGGGGGAACTTGTCTTGCTCTGGGACCAAGATAAGGAGCCTCCGGGGGTAGGAAAATTCAAGGCTATGTGGTTGGGACCCTATGTTGTGTCTAAATTTTTGAGTAAAGGTGCATATGAATTAGTGGATTATGATGGGAATAAGCTGCCTGAGCCTAGAAATGGGCTCTACCTGAAGAAGTACTATGCCTAGGCTTAGCACTTTTTCTTGTATATTAATGTATGTATTTTTATGTAAATTAGGTTGTCAGTTTCATTTTTTATATTATCTGCTGGTTGTTGCAGATGTCTTGTGAGATGTATGTAGGTATTACTAATGGCGCCAGCCATCACACTTGTAACCTGGCTTCGACAGCATGGGTTATCTACTCCCCCTCAGGACAGCTTGTTGCCGCGGGTGGCGCTTGTCTAGGTCC
>LPNX010750279.1:80505-120763 GCA_001517045.1 Pseudotsuga menziesii | reverse complement strand
CCATGTCAGATATGAGTGCTGACTGCCATTCTGGGAATGGAGGCACCTGGTCAATTACCAGGAACACTCAGTCAGGGACTGAGAGAGCCATTCTGACAAGCAGGTCAGATGTAAGGACTGAGCCATTCTATTCATGGCTAAAGGATTTAGTTCCTTCCATGTTAGATGTGAGTGCTGGCCATTCTGTCGAGTAGGACAAATGTAAGGGCTACTACCACTCTTCGGGAGAGTGGAGATGCCTGGTCCGTTACCAGGTAGCTCAGTCAGGGACTGGGGGCCATTCTGACGAGGGTGTATGATTCAGTTCCTACCAGGTCAGATGTGAGTGCACAAATATCTCATCATTGTGGTAGGAGGGGATCCGGCCTGGGTGAGAGTCGTTCATCATTGTGGTAGGATGTGTTTCGGCCTGGGTGAATGTGTAAAATCTTTCATCATTGTGGTAGGAGGGGCTCTGGCCTGGGTGAAAGTCATTCATCATTGTGGTAGGATTTGTTCCGGCCTGGGTGAATGTGCCATTCTGACGAGTAGGTCAGATATAAGTGCAGAGCCATTTCACAGATGTTAGTGATGTGATGTCCTAACATGTTGGTGAATGTGAGTGCTGGGCCTTTCTGATGTGATTGTATTTTACTACATGATCAGATGTAAGTGTTGGGCGTGCCTTTCTGACGAGAAGGTTAGATGCAAGTGCTGGGAAAATACCTACCTGGTGGCTAGGCCTACAACCAGCATGAAAAAGGGTTGGCTCTGTAGAACTTCCTATGACAAGATAGTACACACATGATGATGACCAGAGGAGATCCAGATCGAGTGATGATCCAGATCCAGTCCAGTGATGATGATCCAAATCGAGTGATGATCTAGATCCTGTGGTGATGTTCCATGATGATCCAGATCGAGAGATGATCCAGATCGAGTGATGATCCAGATCCAGTCCAGTGATGATGATCCAGATCGAGTGATGATCTAGATCCTGTGGTGATGTTCCATGATGATCCAGATTGAGTGATGATCCAGATCCAGATCCAGATCGAGTGATGATCCAGATCCAGTTCTATGACGATCCAGATCAAGAGATGATCCAGATCTAGATGACTTGAAGATGAAGATGACTTGAAGACGAAGATGACTTGAAGACGAAGATGTTCCAGTTGATACAGAGAAGAAGACCAGTGCTGAAAATCATGTCAAAAGAATACCTTCCTAGTTAAGAGGGAGTGTTGATGTATATGTAACTTCGGAATGTATTCTTCTATGTATCTTAAGTATTGTAACCTGGTGTTTATTCCAGGATGTTTCTATTATATATTTGATTCATGTGATCATGCCCTGATGTTCCGATCGGGAATATTAATAATGTAAACAAGTCATATCAAGTCATTAGGTAAGTCCCCACAGTTTCGGGGCACTTGAGTTATTATACATTAATTAAGGTGTAGGCTCAGGTAAGTAATGTTAGGTCGAGCCTACGTGTGAAAGTGCAATTCAAGTGAACGGATGAATATAAATAGAGAGTGAGAGTCTCTCTATTTATCACTTGTAAAAACAAATCACTTTCTCTCTCAAGTGTGGCGCACAATTGGAAAAGGAAATAATGTGGCTTGACAGAAGACTACTGCTGTGTTGGGAGTGCATCTTACTGTTTTGGGTTTCACATCTTGTGGTGATACTATCTTAGAGGAAGTTGTGGGGTTTTCTCCATTTATGGTTTCCCCGATCAAAACTCTTTGTGTCTCTTGTCTCTTGTGATGTGCTTATGTTATTGCTGTGCTTGTTATTCTCTCAGTGAAAATATCCTAACATAATGCTAGCTTAAATGTTGAAAAACTAACATAAAATGCGTCCATAGGACACAAACCAAGTCTTTAAAAGACTAATATTTTAGCCACTCATGATTGAATTTGATTGGGATAGAATGATTCTGACCTTGACTCTCCATATCCAACATAATTACATGATGATATGAATCGCCACCACAACAAACCCATTGTCTAGTAAGGCCATACTTTCAACCAAAGATTCAAGTACTAGAAAGTGATCAAGTCTCTTTGCCATCTAATTCTCCCCATTTCTCCTATTGCTCCAGGTCAGCATGAACTTTATGAGTTCTATATCTAACAATATCTTCCTATCAATATTATGAATAAAATAGTTTGTTAATGGGTCCTGACAAAAATTAGGCCCCCAAACTGTAATATCTTGATTTTGACCCCATTTGTATTAAAATTGTATATGATGTAAATACCATTATTAAATCATGGTGAGGAGCTAAAGGACAAGTCCCTACCATGGATTTAGAATTTTATATATCGGCAATTAAAATCGATGCATATGGTTATCGTGCTAGCCAAGAACATTATAAATTGAAGACATCATGTAAATATGCAATTTAATAAAAATACCCACAACTAGCTATGCCAATGCAACAAGAGATGGGGGCATGATTTCACAAGGAATGGGGAGGAAAAATATTCAAACTATTGAGCGAATAGTGTTGAGCCAAATGTCAATGAGAGAACCCATAAATATATCAACTACCCATTTTGTCTTTTGTGCCAAATCATTTATTTCTTCCAGAAATTGGTTGAGGTAGTTAATGCCTTGGGAATGGAAGAGTATGGAATTCAATTTCATATTGGGGAAAGAAATAATTTTTTTAAAATGAATTTTTGCTTATTGGTCAAGTAAACACCCTTAAATTGCTACCCATTATTCACCCAGGTGTTTCTCTTCCTCACGCAGTTGGAGCAAGCTGGGGCATTTTCATCCCGTCTTTCTGCAATTTCCTCATTTTCTCGATACCCACAAATCTGTTTTTGTGTTGCTCAGTGGATGGGAAGATATATTTGACGATTTTAGGGTTTAGGGAGGTCATTTTTTCCCCTATAATTCCCATAAACGTTTCTGAAGTTGAAATTCTCACCCAAGGGTTGATTTCCCCATCTGTAATTTTGTTTTTGGTTGCCAAACGTTTTCCTTCATGCCCAACATTTGTATTTTTTTGTTATGTGCATCCCTTTTTTGGTCTGAAATAATTAGGATTGGAAGAGGCACAGAATTGGTTTGACAAACCTAGTGAAGAGAGGAACCTCACAAAGAGATCAAGAGGGTCTGGCTAATATTCTATGCACACCCTGAAGAGAACCGGAAGGGAAGGTATGGCCTGAGGGACTATGTAGTAGTGAAGGGAATACTTCCTTATGTTGGGTGTGTAGGTATTTTGGATGCCAAGATAGATAGATCTTGTGCATGTGTCCATATCTTTGTGGTTGAGCTCACTAGTTTAGCAATTCATCATTTCCACTGCCTTAGCATCCTGATAAACCCAACTGTAGATTGGCTTGGCTTAGCCTTGGGGTGTTTTTGGCTATGTGTGAGCATGAAGTTCCCCTTTTCCTTATGGAAATCACACCCAGCTCGGGGGTGGCAGTGGTATTGAGAGATTAATGAACACACTGGCTTATGGTTGGGTGGAACGTTGCAACGACATAACTAGTTGCAGGACAACTCATTTACAAGATAAGTGCTCTCTTGTATTTTCTGTATTTAATTCCTGCAATGTAATTGTTTTATGAATTGTTTATGAAGATATAGAATGTGTTGAAATGTATTTTTTTCCATTGTATTTGCATTTGTTATACATCTCCATATGTCTTTTATTTGAATGCATTTTGTTTATGTTCATCAGGATAGATCCCTGGTGAAGATGGAAGCAGTAGCAATTGAGTTGCATCCTCTCCTCATCGAGAGAGCAGTGGAGGGGACGTGACACAAAACCTCAACATCCCCTAAAAAAAATTCAGGCCACCTCCCAAAATAATCTTCTTTGAATTCACAAAGGATCGATCCATCAAGGTGTCCCAAAACTGGACCCTGTCACCATATGAACCATATACATTCAGGAACAAGAAATATCTACCCAGTTCTTTAGAAAAATATATGGGCCTATTCATTCGTCAAAACTCCAAATATTTTAATATTTATGAATTTTTTCCTCCACCCGATATCTAGATCCCCCAATATTCCTCTCACATCCAACACTTCAAAATAACATCCTTTAAAGTGTACCCCTACAAAATTTATAATAGATTCCTCAAGTCCCAAAGTTTCCTGAAACATGATATTATCCATAAGAATAGAATCACGATTCACTTTACGGAATACTTTTTAAATGGGCATGCCAAACCCCTACAGTCATAGGAAATACCTTCCATTATGGAACCCATGTAATTTATTTTGACTCTCTAAGCACCCTATCAATGGAGAATTGTTTTCCAGATGTTACATCTACCTTGTATTTATCTTCATTAAATTGAGCACATATATCTATGGACAAACACACAACTCACAAGATAGATCACATAATTTACTCAGTTATTGAAGAATGAAACAATGCAAAAATGGCTTGCAGCTGTGAATGCTTTTCATTAATCAAAGAGTAATTAGATAATCAGTACAATGAAGTACAATGGCTTAAAGAGCCACATGGATTTGAATCCACACGAGGAAATTGGAATTGATTAGACTCTACTTGACTGTAGGTAAATAAGACCTTTTCTAAATCACTATCGGAGGACTCAATAGTTAACTGACCTTGTCTAAACCATTACCGGAGTTCAACGAAGTTCTAAAACACAACTCAATTGTCTAATTCAGTGTTGACTAAGGCTAACTGACTGTGGTAGGTGAGAAATGCACCTATCCAGCATGAATCCATGCAAACCTAGCGCTAACTGAATGTAGAGGACTAGAACTGAATGTAACTGACTCCTAACTCATCTTGACTAGTCACTAACTAAACTCAACTGATGAAGGTTGGTATCAACACTCCCAGTGGATCCTAAATTGTAGGAATTGATCTAGGAGGATCCTAAACTGATGCATGCAAGTGCAATTAGTGGCACTAGGCCTCAATTAGTGTTCCCCACACTTTAGTAACTGGAACATGTGCCCCAATTAGGCCAAGTGGACCCAATGGTGCTAGTGACTAAAAATAGACTCAATGGACTCCCGATTTAGACATGACTCCTAATTTAGACATATGACCAAATTGGATAAGGGAGGATTAATAATCCTAACACCCCCCCTGAATTATAACTTGGACAATCTGTGGGCCTTGGTAACTAAGACCATAGGTCACCCATTACATCAAGTAAAGTAAAGTAACTACTCAATACAAGGAGCTGGGGAAAAAACCACATGGGAAAAAATTCCCCCCTCTAATTAAGCAGGTGGAATCAGGATCAATTTGGTTCTTCTATGCACATGTATCCTAGGAACTTGCATGTGAACCTCTCCATAATTATGTCTGGAGGAATATTCCTCTTTAGAAGAAGAATGATATGCTCAACTAAATCAGAAATATAGACAGGTGTCGGATGAAGACTGGACCCATGTAGAGCAACTGAAATCAACTGATAAGTGAGAAAAAGTTCTTGAGGATTCAGAACATGTGAGGAACACTCAATAAACTGATATTTTTTATCCATGAATAGAAAACTATGAGTGGTAAAATCATCCCCAAGTGTTAGGAGCAAGTGTTCAGGAGGATGCAGAATGTCTTCCTCTTTACTAGTTATGTGAGGAGATGAGCATGTGATCAATGGTAGAGAATCACTAGGAATGTGGAGAGAGAATGCTTGAGATCCATAGTATGATATAGCTTCAAAAATATATAATTATTCACAAAATAAAATATCAGAAACCTCATAAGAGGAAACTAACACCAAATCCCCAGCAGCAGTTTTGAAAAGAAATTGTGGTACTTGATTTTTCACACCAGAATTGGTGAGAGAAACTACAAGCATGAATGAAAGCTCTTGAATTTTAAGATATGAACCACATAATATCAGATCAGAAATTAAATCATATCTAAATAGGTTCACAGCATATCCAAAACTGTGAAATGAAATCAAATCCCCAGCAGCAGTTTTGTAGGAGACTTGCGGTACTTGTTTCTTCACACCGTTGATGAGAACAGCTACAAGCAGTACTGAAAGATAATTTGAAATATTAAACCAATAAATATCATATCATATCCAAATAATATCATATCAGATTCAATAAGGTTCATTTCAGATCCAAATAAATGGTCAACCAAGACGGTGGATGCACAGCTTTCTTCTTCTTCAAAATTTTAAATTTTGGTGCATGCAATCCTGCAGGAATTTGCTGGAATATCTAGATCATGGGGAGTGAATGAATCACTCTAGTAATCTGATATTTCTTCCAAAATATCCAAGGTATTACATATTTTCACACCAGCAGCAACATTAGAGGGAGAAAAATCAAATTTCTCTTCACTTTTGGAAGCAATTACTGGCAAATTTTGCACATAATTCAAAAGAAAATCACCGGAGAATGTTTGCATGGAAGAGCAGCATTGTTTTTATTCAATATCATAGATTCCAATATATTCTTTTGTTTCATCCATATGAGGATATTAGATATCAGATATCTCATGAACTTCCGAAGCATCAGGAGAAGGAGTCACTGCAAGGAGACTGTCTTCAATTCGAATTGACTGTGTAGAAGATTCTGCTTCTTCATTTTGAAAAACTTCATTAGAGAGAGTGGAGGTCGATAATTTTGGATTTAGAATGCTTATGGTACTGAATATGCTCTCCAAATCGCTATTATGATCCTCATCAATCATTCCAAAGTTTCTTTCCAATATTTTCCAGATATCCTTTGAGGTAGCACATGCTAAAAGAAAGGGCCATACACATTGTTCCATAAGCTGCATCACATTCATTTATCCAATCATCCTCTCTCTCAAAGGACTCTTCACCAAGTCCAATCGACACCTCATATAGATATTGTCTCTTCAGAGATGCAATCATCTTCATCTTCCATTGTGAATACTTTGTGAATAGGGTGAGAAGAGGAATTGATGAATCCAGAATTGATGAAGCCATTTGAAGTTGTACCTACAAATACACAAAAGACAAAGTAAGGTCAAACATCCTACACATTTTAGGTTTTCATCACACCTAGCATAATTGATCAAGCAAGCTTGATCGATAATTCCTTAACTTGAGGTATTAAGTGGTAAACCTTCTGCTTCTGGTGTAGAGTTGGAAGGAGAAATTTTGCTCAAAAATGATCTAGTAGGATATCTAAGGAGGAGAAGTACCTTTTCTATCGATGCTATGATACCATATTAAATTGAGCACATAGATCTATGGACAAACACATAACTCACAATATAGATCACACAATTTACTCAGTTATTGAAGAATGAAATAGTGTAAAAATGGCTTGCAGTTGTGAATGCTTTTCATTAATCAAAGAGTAATTAGATAATCATTACAATGAAGTATAATGGATTAAATAGCCACATGCAATTCGAATCCACATGAGGAAATTCGAATTGATTAGACTCTACTTGATTGTAGGTAACTAAGACCTTGTCTAAATAACTATCGGAGGACTCAATAGTTAATTGACCTTGTCTAAACCATTGCCAGAGTTCAACGGAGTTATAAAACACAACTCAAGTGTCTACTTCAGTGTTGACTGAGGCTGGCTAACTGTGGTAGGTTAGAAATGTGCCTCTCCTGCATGTAGCCTTGCAAACCTAGCGCTAACTGAATGTAGAGGACTAGAACTGAATGTAACTGACTCCTAACTCAGCTTGACTAGTCACTAACTAAACTCAACTGATGAAGGTTGGTATCGGCACTCCCAGTGGCTCCTAAATTGTAGGAATTGATGTAGGAGGATCCTAAACTGATGCATGCAAGTGCAATCAATGGCAGTAAGCCTCAATTAGTGTTCCCCACACTTTAGTAACTGGAACATGTGCCCCAATTAGGCCAAGTGGACCCAATGGTGCTAATGACTAAAAATAGACTGGATGGACTCCCGATTTAGACATGACTCCTAATTTAGACATTTGACCAAATTCGAAAAGGGAGGATTAATCATCCTAACAATCTTGAGCTAGGGAGAGGTGCGATTTTCTACCCCTACCCTTTGATTTTGCAAGACCTCCCATGGTAGTTCCTAAGCCACCATAAAGCTTGTGGTTTGTATCTAGAGACAAAACTATCCTATTTCTAAGAGAATAGTGAATGGAGTAATCTTTCGATTGTTTTGAGGAGGTAGATATCAAAGCAACCTAAAGGGGGGGCACTTTTTTTCTTAGGGATCATATAAGAAACATGAACCATCAAGTAGAAAGAGAGCGAAGAAAACCTAGGAGAGGAGGTAGGTCTAATATCTATCCAATTTGAATTCAAACAAGAAGATGAGAAAAAATCAAGTAAACATTTTCAGGAATAGTAGATTTAACGAACTTACCTGAAGGCTATGCCACTTGAACTATCTCTAGGGGATAATTCGCCACATTCTGAGTCCTAATATATTTTTCCATCAGAGATCTTATGATATTATGATAACTTGTAGCTAGAGAGGTCCCAAAGGATCAAAATACGATTTTGGATTGACTACCCTCAAACCTTAAATCAGACTCATACCCCCTTTTTTAAATGAACTATGTTTGATACCCCACATATTTTGAGATGACTCTTTCTCCCTCCCACCATAAGGAATGTGGAACCGGGATTCCATGTGTGCATGTGCATGACAAAGTCAACAACTAAAAGGAATGGCTTTGTAATCTAGGAACTACATTAGAGAACGTTGCCTGCATTCAATTTTCATTTACTCTGTCATTCCTTAAATCCATATTTACCAACAACCCATCCCCTATAATCACTCCAGTTGATTCGAAGGACATATGAGCATCTAAAAACACCCCAAGTGCATTATCTATATCCTTAAATATATCCCAATTCCAGAACTCCATGGGTAGGAAAGGGAGGCAAACACACACTAGTTCCACATCCATTTCCTCAACCTAGGAATCAAACAAAGGGGTCCATTTCTTTAAAACTAGAGGGGTCAAGTCTATACTCCATTAGGCCTATAAAAACCAATTTAATTCATCTTAATTTTTCAAGAGATAAGAAAACCACCCTCTTTCTAGCAACATGACAGTTGGAGGGTAAGCAATATTAACAACCCATTTCTCTTGTTCCCAATATTTAAGAAATCTTCCCCCAAAACAGCACGTATGGTCTCTTCCCAAAACTACCCTTTGTAATATATCCACAGCTTGATCCATCATTACATGTACACCGAAAACAAGATTTATCAAGAAGCCCTAAGATTTTAAACACTTGGTATTTTTCTTTTTCCCCCTTTCCAATGGGGAAGAGCTTAATCCAAAGTTAGGGTAGATATATTTCCCCTAGATCCCTCTATGTCATGATAATCATAGAAATTTCTTGGCCTAAGACCCACCCTAGGTCCAACAAAATATGTCTACTATGAAAACCTCCCCTACGAGAGGGCCACTTCCGCCTAAGTCATTGAGGAAAATACTAGGGGAAAATGCCCCTTGATTACCAAAATCTACCTCTTTAAACCCTAGAGGAATCTAGTCCATATTTTGAAAATTTCCCATGTATTGCATCTAAGAATTGCATCTACATAGTGCATGCATCAAACCCCACATACAAGTATGACACAAGAAAAAGTTCCAAACCAATGGAATGGGATTGGTTTTCCCAACCCTCTCTAAAAATTCAAACCACATAGCATCTAGGGGAGATTTCTAGAGCTAGATATGCCACACTAGTGATGGAAATATCATGTAGAGTTGGAAACAACCGAAGGGATTCCCTAAAGAAAATGGATCTGAACCCAAGAAAGTGATATATGTATTTATATCTCCCAAATGTATCCTTCCTTAGATATCTTCTATCTCCTCCTTCCCAACATTTCTATTTGACCAAAACTATATCCACAAATATTGACCAAAACTTATATGTATTTAGGTCTTGAACTATATCCACAAATATTGACACCCCATCTAGTGGGTCAAGGGTATACTCAAGTAACTTCTCTTCATATTCTATCCTTTAGCCTAGAGTATCTAACTGGAACTAGTCTCAAAGAGGAAACAAAACCTTCCTTTAAAAAAAAACCAAACCTTGCCATAGGTGGAAGATAGTTCTAGAACTCATCATTGTCTATTAAAAATCAGCTCCATGTGTGTGTGTGTGTGTGTGTTAACAAAGAAATCAATCCATTTACATTTAACATTTCAATAGTTATTTACACTTTCAATACATAAGTAATACTTCAATATTTCATCAATCGAGTTACTAATAACTAATGCTCTAATTTTTTCATACCAATGTACTCAAAAAATAACATATATGTGGCTAGTGTAAATGTCTTAGTGCGGTAACTAATAAAGAACATTTATTTCCCCTAATGCATCATTCTTATATGTTGACAAATCAACATGATAAAAAACCCAGTGAAAATGTATCATTAATCACTCAATACAACCATCCATTACTCATCAATATTTATACAATAGAATTAGAACTTAACCAAATAAGCATAATCAATAAGATCAAGCGTATAATCACAATTAATAATACCATCAAGATCTCACAGTGGTCTCATCCATCTCATAAATAATTTAGTAACTAGTCATCACAACTTCCATCACCTAGCCTCTCCATCTTGTCCTCTATTGCAATATCTTGTGTCTTTAGCTTTACTGATCTAACCACATATAGAACTTATAAGTGGAAGTGTTTACTACATCAACCAAACTTCCCTGTTAGTAAACTACTGCACATCCTCACACATCTTGGAAAGTGTGGCTAAACACATCCCTCCCATGACTCCATATTTATGAGGATAAATAGTGTGAAATTCCTCCAACCCCCTTGATCTCACTAGGATCAACACACTTCATCAATCATATTTTGCAATCACTATTCTTATAGTCATGTCATTGAACAGCTGTTTTGGACAAGACGTGGTTCCTATCAAAATTGACACTCACTCGCAAATCAAAGCAATATTGGAATTCGTAATTAAATGATAACTAAACTGATATCACTTTCTTATCTTATTGATGTCCCAAACATCTTGTGCCCCTTGGCAATTTGGGAATCTATCTTATATCATGTTGAATTTTTTGCAACTATTTTTAGCTTTGATCTTTAAAACTTTAGTTGCATAAATATAGAGCACTCGAAATAAAAAAACCATTCACATGAGAATTCAACCATAACACAGGATATACCTTGGGTAAAACCATAAAAAAAATGAGGATGAAAAACCCTAGAAAAATTTTAGAGTATAATTATGAAAGATAGCATAGAATGTCTTTTACAATAGAAAATTTCTTTCGACACCCCAAGTGTGAGATGCAGAGAGATAGAAACACCCTAGGTGTATATACAAAGCAATAGAGATAAAGATCAATTGTATTAACTTTCCAATGTGTCCAACACATTAATAAATATCAAGAATAATTGCCATGCAAGGTGTAGCAAATCATTGCATGGGGAATTAGCCTCCCATCCAAAATATAGCGAATTTCCTTCTTGGATACTTGCACTGCACCTGGGATTCATAAATTCTACAAAACATAATGCACTATGACTTTCTTGTTTGTCAATAAATAATACTAAATTTTCTTTAGAGTGAACTTGCCTCTTAATTGGATGTAGGATCACTTAGTTAACAATCTAACATAAGTGTCATCATGAAATAGGTGTAACACAAGTTCCATAACTTAAGTGTTTTTTTTTAACTTAAGTCGTCTTTTAGTTTAACTAAAGTACCATCATGCAAACCACATTAAATAACTAATTCCTTTTATTAAAACTTTAATTATCTCATTCTTAACTGAAATCATGTTGATTGATTTTACTGAAGCGATCTCTAAGTTATCCTTTAATTAATTGATTTCATACATCAATACTTTAACTGAAGCATTGATAGAGGCATACATTTCTATTTAACTGAAGCTTTAACAATTTGAGTTCACTTTAATCATTTGAAGTGTCTTCATGAGCTATTTTGAAATCTATTATTCTCTAGGCATTTATCTTTATCTCTTATCTTCTTACTACATGGTCAATATTTGTTAACTTTAATTATATATCATATTGGATTATACTCAAAATATGTGTCAGATGATATGATCATATTATATTACTCTAGAACAAATGATCTTATGCTAATGTAATTCACTCTAGAGGTGGCCATCCTCTAAAGGAGACTTAATAGAAATTAGTGACCACGTTTAGTAATACACCACACAACATTATATGCTTCAACATGTAAAGCATTTAGCTCTATACGAGAGTTCCACCCCATGGGTACCTTTATACAGAAGGTCCACATGAGAATATTGGCTTTTCACACAAGTCAGAAGCCTTGTCCAATAAGATGTGACAACATCATTGGTTTGATCAATCAAAGCATTAACCTCTATGTAGGAGGAATAACCTTTATACTAAAGGATTAGCCATTCTTGAGTCCAACTCAAGAATCTACTCAAAGTACATGAGTCTAATTCAGGCTTCCTCTATACGAGAGGACCTAATCCTAGTTGCACAAGATTGGCTTAGAGAATGACCCATGATGTTGTACATTTAGCACTCCCTCTCAATAAAGGAGGAATTCTTTGCAACACTAAGCTTGTCTCGAAAGTACCTATTCTTCATCATAAACAAAGGCTTTCTTAAAACATTTGCAATCTCATATGTAATATGCTCATCCGTAACAATGTACTAAAGTTTTACTAGACCATGTCTAATGAAATGATACTTCATCTCAATGTGTTTCAACTTATAATGAAACACAAGTTTTTTGGAAATATTTATGCATCTTTGATAGTCACAACAAATCAATGTAAACTTAGGATTTTAACACGACAAGTAGCTTCTCAAGCCACACTTGCTTCTCGGTGGGTAGTACTAGTCGCAATTTATTCTTCTTCGGTAGTACTATCTAAAATACACTTTGCTTATATAATACTAGCTACAATACACTTTGCTTCTGTAGTACTAGCCACAATACACTACCACTCAGAGTAATTTTTAGGGGCGAAATTTCGCCAATTGGCTATTTTTTGGGATTTGTTTCAAAAATATTGTAATGTTCCGTTATTGATAAATAGGGAATTAAGCAAGGAAATTTAATACCGGGAGCATATTAGAACAATTATTTAGTATTATTAATTCATAATTACAGTAAAGAGGGTCATCAAATTTATTATCATAAAGCATGCAGAGCATGCAATCTTTATTTCTTCAGTCTTAAGTCAACAACCAATTAGAATTGCATGCATGTAAAAAGTAAAGTGCAAACCCTAAAAGTGACATGAAAACCGTAAAAGTACATGCTAAAGCTATATAAGAAGGTTCATTCAACCAAAACAATCATCCATGATTATTATTATTAATTTTGGTTTCTACAGAAGCAACAGCAGGTGCAGCATCAACAAGTTGGGGTTGGAGACAAAGGTCTTTAGCTAAAAAGGGGTTTTGGCAATGAAATATATCTTCCCTAATCATTTTAGGATAGATCATCTAGGTCTGTCACTAGTTATTCATCGTATTCACTCATCTTTAGAAATCTAGTATACAGAGAGAGATTTATTACAGGTTCATATTTACAGCTGAGGTTTAGCTGGAAATATCCATAGTAATTTGCTAGGACGTAAAATATCAGTTTTTTTTTTGCATGTCATGACTATCCTTCTCAATAGGCTACCCACACTCTACTGAGTAATTTTCAGGTCGTTGTTTGCATATCCAGAGGAGCCAACAACATATTTGTAGAATAAGGGGGACGTCATCCTCCAGTGCAAAACAATTCGCTAGGTGCCTCAAGGAGGGAAAAAATTATGCATGCAACCACAATTATATCCGACAGGTGAATACCAACATCCCAACAAAGTTTCAGCGGTATCAGGCACCTTCTCTTCCAAAAACATCATTATCTTCCTGAAGAGGGCACACATGTAGCTGGGCATCAAACTGAGGAAAGAAGCACTATATTCCGGCACACCTTGCATGAAACATATCTATAGAGTACTATCAACATATTTATCAGTGGTAAGTGTACATATTCTTACTGAAAATATTTACCCTATAATCTCCATATTAGCTATATTTTAGAGCCAATTTTGCATGCACTTTTTATTCATCTTTTTGCACATCATTGAGTATATGAAAAACAACTTAGTAGAAAAGATCCGTAGAATATCAGTTTGGGATATTACAAAATTAATTCACTATTTGGTAATTTTTAGTCTCTAATATTGCCTATATTTACATAAAAATTGTTTTTTGGTCATAATATTGGCCAAAATTTACAATTTCCAGTAGTAAATTGTATGTTTCATATTTAATATTCACCTCCCTATCTATATATATGTGTTTTTTTCTATCCAAAATAATCACCTATAATACTACACTTAAATATACTATTAGAATCCTTAAAACATACCCTTCTACCACTCCAATTGGAGATGGCATAACCAAGTAAATTTACCTCACCATTGGAGGTAAATCTTATTCCATAATCAATAGTACCTCGAAGGTATGTAAGAACCCGCTTAATGTCTAAATCTAATATCATACATGATCTAACTCACAACATAACACATAACAGGTCTACTATGTATCAAGTACATTATGGGACCAATAAGTTGTCTATAATTGATAGCATCAACTGGATCCGATCTAGAATCTGACTCGTTTTAGTTTCTTCAAATTGAAAACTATGGATTTTCAATCCATCACACCAACACATCAAATGTGTAACTTTATTACAAGAAAAAAATCTTACCTTTTGTAAATATTTAGAACTTTATTTTTTATTGTTGACTTATAGGATATTCTATAGGCTAGATAAGTTTTCTAAGATCTTGTCATTATCTGTGAAGTTCTTCAAGGCCAGACCCTTCAAAGTGATTTCATTTTTTTTTTCTATCTTATAGTATCCCACTATCTAACTTTAAGTCTACCTGACCTCTCCAAGAGGTTTCATTTCTCCCCAACGATCTTGACTATAACTCATTTGAGTATCTAATAGTCATTGATATCCTCAGAGACCTTGACTATTATCTGATAGTCATTTGAACTCTTGACTATAGATCTGCTCATGTGGGTTCTCTCCACATGAAATACGTCAACCCATGGCTGAGCCATGTACCTTGACTAACTTGCATATGAGGCAGGTTTTCCTACATTAATAGTTTGAGCTATGTTAATTAAATGGATTATCTATTGTATGGATTAACTTATCCATGTACCACTACATTGCTAATTTGATCCATATACAATTGTATGGCTAACTGGTGTTTGAGCCATGGTACTACATGGCTAATTGATGAGGATAAATCCCGAGTCATGTCCCACATGACTAACTGGTGGGGATTTTATCTATATGTTGTTTCCTATGAAGAAACATCAATACTCCCTAAAAAATAGAGGATTCATCATGTACTAAGATTGTCCTCGATGTACTCAACTTTACTTTGGACAAAATCTTAGTAAGTATATCAGAAATATTCTCATCTGTGGATGTGTACAAGAGTTGCACTTCTATTTTATGTACCATGTCTTTGATATAATATGTCTGAGAAATATATGAGTCCATATCCAATCGTACCATGTAGGTACCTCAACACATGCGTGTACATGTATATGTACTAACTACAAAGCATAGATCCGACTTGGTGCTAACCAAGTACATCTAGGATCTACTCAATTGTCCATGAGATCCTCCAAATATGAAGATGAATCAACTTCATATTTTTCATCATATGTGTGGTCACGAACTTACAATCCATCATCCTGAATCTCTTTAGGATATCTACTATGTATTTTCCTTAACTGAGGAAAATATCATCTAATTTATGCCACACTTCTAATCCAAAGAACCATGCAAAGATCCTTGAATACTATGATATGCGTCCTTCTCTATATGAGCACCATGTAGGTCTCCTCTCAACAGGAGGTTCATCAACCAGTTCTTCATGAGCTAATGAATCTGAGAACATTTCTTGATTCTCCCTCTAGACTTCTGAATGAGAAGAATCGAAATATGGATCCTCCATATGGGAGTCTCAAGCTCCTCCATGTCTATATCATATTGAATTTCTTTTGATCACTTGAATGCATCCTCTTCCTAGAATGTTACTTCCCTACTGACTTCAATGTTCCTTTTATCTTATATATATATATATATATATATATATATATATATATATCTACTGACTTCAATGTTCCTTTTATCTTATATATATATATATATATATATATATATATATATATATCTACTGACTTCAATGTTCCTTTTATCTAATATATATATAGTATGAAGTATTTGGATGATTCGCTACAACCAACAAAATTGCCCTTTTTTATGGATGGATCCATCTTTGTCCTCTTCTATTTTTGGATCTATCATCAGAATGACTCCATATTCACTACTTATCATTATCCACTTGTAGGTCATAGCATATGATCTTTCCCTACGAGGAAAATTTAGTCAAGTGACTAGAAACATTGCATAATCCATACATTTTAATGCAATGAAAAAAATAACTCACACATTCATGTAAACATTTTAACCAATGTGTTAGAATAATCAAACCCATAGTATTACCCACTTAGACATTAATTCATTTATTTTTGTCTTATTTTCCTAGTTCATGAGTCCCACCATGTGCAAGTTGCTAATTGCCTATCCATAGAGGTCAAACTTGCCATCTTTGACTCATGTAGCACTTGGGAAAGCCTTAGGAATCAAATCTGCTTTATTCCTGGCCTCCTAGGCGCCCTTCTGCTTTTTCTGCTTTATTGACTGCTTTTTCAGTGTTTTAAGGCACATAGGAAAGCAAGACTAGGTGAGGTGAACTTGTTTTCTTGCCCTTTTATCCTCCACTCTTTCCTCCATGAAAAAGCATGTATGAGCTTCCATTCCACCACTCATTATCTTGCCGATGCGCCCTTGCAAATTCGTGAGCCTCATGACAGATTTGGGATCAGCTTTTTACACCTATGGGGGATTTGCCTATTTTGGGTAAGCCTGCTTTATGCTAGTTTTGGATGCCTCCTTATGCATTCGATCTCTTGATGTATTCTATATATTCAGAAACCTATGTTATTACAGGGTTGGCTATTGTACACTCAGTTAATATATTTTTGTGTTACAGCTCCATATTCAGTCTCCATTGTTAGCAATTTTGCATGATCAATTGATAATTGTTGTGGGTAAAATTAATCTATTGCTGGCCTGAATTTCTACACAATGTTTCAACACGACCTCCATCAATATCTCATGGAATTTTATGCATCCCCATATGCTACATATTTAATCATAACATGTACTACATGAGTTTACCATTTTCCAATAAAAGAAAACTATAACATATGCTCATCATGTTATACGAGAACATACTTCCTAATTCTAGGAATACATATATGCATATAATTGTAATTAAACATAGTAAAAAATATTCAGATATGATTTACAAGAGCACATCAAAATACAAATACTTATCTTTTATTTTTTTGTGGGCTCCCTCTTCATCTCTGCTTCCTTGTGGAGATTAATGGAGTCCCTAAGACTTGAACTTCTTTCTTCATTGCATATTTAACTTGCAAATTTGGTTACATGCAGGAGGTAGAAAATATTTGCATGGGAGATTAGGGTCCCATGCAATCTAAAACGAATTATCTTCTACTAATTAAGTAGTCATATGTGCACATTAAAGGAAATAATTCTTTAGATATTCATCTTCTTTTTAATTGGATGAATTCTTTTGGGTAGTTTCATATTCTATAATTGTAGAAGCATGAAACCTTATTTTTTCTTTTTTCTTTGCTTGACACTCCCTTGCATAATGACCCTTGTTGTTGTAATTGAAACATCACATCTTCTTGTTTGAATGAGAAAAATTATTTCCTTTATTCATCCTTGTCGAGAGAGAAAGGTTTTCTTCTTTGGTGCACATAGTCTTGCTCTAGATTCACCCTTCCTCTTAAAGGAATTTGTGTCGCAACCTATCAAAGTTAGGTTGCATATCTCGGTCATTTATAAAAACTAATAATGTCTCCCATGAGGATGGGAGACCATCAATAGTGGTTTGAAGAAGATCATCTTCATCCATTAGTACTCCAATGCTAGCAAGTTCATCTCTTACCTAAGAGATATTGGTGAAGAAAGAAACCATTGTCTCATCCTTCTCCATCTTTAGGTTTCATATTTTGTTATTCAATTACCCGTTTTAACTCATGGCCTTCTTCTCATATAGGTTTCTCAATGTATCAAAACATTCGGTTCCGGTATTTAAGGGAGTGATCACAGACATCAATTTTTCCTTCACCAGATCATAGATGATCCGTTTGGATTTAGCTTGGTTCTTCTTTATTTTTATGTTCCCTTCATTAGATGTAAGCCCCTCCATCACAGTTGATAGGTAGATATCCAAGTCATATTCCTCCAAGATGTTCAAAACCATAGCCTTCCAAGTGATGAAATTTGAAGTGTCCACAAGATGATCTTCAGGTCGAACTGAGATCGATGTTATTATCTTCAAGTCTTGTGCTCAACTCCTTTGGATCTACGTAGATTCATGTTTTATTTACAAATATTATCTCCTTCATTCCCTAATATTTGATACCATGTTGAATTTTGTGAAAATATGTCCAGCTTTGATCTTTAAAAATTTAATTGCAAAAATACAGAGCCCTTGAAATCAATAAACCATTCACATGAACATTCAACCATAACACAAGATATACTTTGTAGAAAACCATCAAAATAATGAGGATGAAAAACCCAACAAATATTCAGAGTATAATTATGATAGATAGTAGAGAATTTCCTTTACAATAGGATATTTCTTTCGGCACCCCAGGTGCAAGATACAAAGAGATAGAAACACTCAAGGTGTAGATACAGAGAAATAGATAATAGAGATTAACTGAATTAACTTTCCAATATGTTTAACACATTCATAAATATCAAGAATCACTGCCATGAAAGGTGTGGCAGATCACTGCATGGGGAATCAGCATCCCATGCAAATTATAGCAAATAGTCTTCTTGGATACTTGCACTGCACCTTGGGTTCATCAATCCTATAAAACATAATGCACTATGTATTTCTTCTTTGACAATAAATAATGTTCAATTGTCTTCAGAGTGAACCTGCCTCTTAACTGGATGCAGGATCACTTAGTTAACAAGCTAACATAAGTTTCATCGTGCAATAGGTGTAACTCAACTATTATAATTTAAGTGTTGTATTTTAGTTTAACTAAATTTTCGTCATGAAAACCACTTTAGTTAACTAATTCATTTTATTAACACTTTAATTATCTTATACTTAACTGAAATCATGTTGATTGATTTTTCTGAAGTGATCATTGATTTCTCCTTTAATTAACTGATTGCATACATTAATACTTTAAATGATTCTTTAACTAAAGCATTGATTGATGCATAAATTGTTATTTAACTGAATCTTTATTACTGAAGCTTTAACCATTCACGTTCACTTTAATTAGCTGAAGTGTCTTCATGAGCTATTTTGAATTCTCTTGTTCTCTATGCATATATCTATGTCTCTTATATTTTACTGCATGGTCAATATGTGTTAACTTTAATAATCTATTATATCGGATTACACTCATAATATTTGTTGGATGATTTGATCATATTATATTACTCTAGACCAAATGATCATATGCTAAACTAATTCACTCTAGAGATGGCCAATCTCTAAAGGATACTTAAGAGAAATCGGTGACCATAATTAGTAATACATAACACAACATTATATGCTTGAACATCCAAATCATTTACCTCTATATGGGAGTTCCACCCCATGGGTACCTTTATACAAAAGGTCCACATGAGAATCTTGACTTGTCACACAAGTATGAATCCTTATCCAACAAGAATTTACAACATCATCACTTTGATCAATCAAAGCATTCACCTATATATGGGAGGAATAACCTTTATACGAAAGGCTTGGTCATTCTTAAGTCCAACTCAAGAATCTAATCCAAGTACCTGAGTCCAACTCAAGAATCTACTCCAAGTACCTGAGTCCAACTTAAGAATCTACTCCAAGTACCCGAGTCCAACTTAGGATTCCTCTATACAAGAGGAAATAATCCTAGCTACACAATATTGTCTTGGAGAATAAATCGTGATGCTATACACTTAACATCTCATAGCCAATCAACATATGGTGTAGTTATCCACTAACATAAATCTCATGTATAAACATATTTAAATTTTTCAGTTGGTAATCTATATCACTAATATGAAATTTAAATAATCATTTAAGTTCCTTAGCATTGTATATTGTAGTTGTTAAATATCCAAAGAAGAAAAAAATGGCAATCACATGTCAATATTCCACATTCAATTAACCCAAATGCGGTTGCTACTTGTCTAGATAATAGAGTGGGGCACATTGAGATGCGGGCCAACAACGTGACACCCTGCATGCAGGGCCCTCGTTATCCCTCTACGATGCATTTAAAACCCATTCACTACACGGAGGTCGTCTCCCTAGATGGTGATGGAGGAAGGGTTCAGTAGTTAAGACCTTCGTCCCACGATATGCAGTTGGTATTTTAGAGTGATGGAAGATTCATTTTACATTCGCGTCTGGTGTTGGAAGAGCCACCCCGACAATAACTCTCCTTCAATGGCCTTGGATCATTCTTCTGCTCTTGTGTTTTGCTAGCAAATATTCTTCCCTACTCGGTTCTAGTCTTCCCACCAACTTTTCTTTGAAGCCTATTCTTTACCTGCATCATCATTCCAGACCTCGAGCTCTGGATATCAACATAGATTCTTCCCAGTTTGGTTCAGGTTAGCCCACCTGGTTTTCTTTGAAGCTAACTTTTCACCTGCACTAATAGTTGAGACAGTGGGATTGGGTTAGTAAGGGATCAAATGTGAAGTTGTATCAATCTCTTTGGCTCATCATGTCACTTCAACGTGTCACCCCTCACGATGGTAGCAGTGGTCGCGGTCGTGCACAACACAACATGATTTCAATGGTGGAATAAGGTTATGAGATCGGTGTCTCCATGCCTGTGAGATTCATGATTGATGAATGTGAAGCACGTTTGGTTACCGATCATTTGGATAGAGGTAGATGGGGAGACCATATTAACCACTACTAGCTTATCAAAAATATGATGGGAAATTTAATGGGGTAAATGGTCATCAATTGGAGATATACATGCAACTCAGTGTTCTCTGCGAAGACCAAACTTCTTGAGTTGGACACCCAACTCAACAGGTTGGATGCTACTTCCACTTGGAAATACTTAGCCATGGGGCTCTGCACTACAGGAAATGTTGAAGGAGGTAGCAACAATGTTACGGGGGGGGGTCATCAGTGTCACTGGATAGGAGCTCAATTCCTGTGATGGATACAATGATGAATGCACCATTCCCTGTGCCTTCAACTATCATGCCTTTGATCAACAAGCGCGTCCGTGAAACTGAGGTACATGTTCATAAATATTCTCCTCTTCCTGTTAAGAAGCCAGACAATAAGGATGATGGTGATTTCCAAGGGGGTTTCCCCATCATAGAGGAGAATCATGCCCTTTAGCTTTATGCTGATGAAACCCAGAATCTGTCTCGACCCACCACTGGTTCCACCTACTATTTTCAGTTTCTATGTTTTTATTTTCATTTTAGACTACTGTATAATGTGTCTTTGAACAATATCAGTATGAATTTTGAGTCTAGTGTTTGGCCCCCATCGATTGATGGGTTTTTGTTCCATATTTTTGTAAGATATGTCCATAGTATTGACTGGCTAGGGTGGTGGCTCTATTGTTTCAGACCACCCCATAACTATGTCTGTGATTTTTCATGTAACCTTTGTTTCAGTAGTTTAATACAATTTGCAGACTTACAAAAAAAATATATTCCACATTCAATTTCCATCTTCAAATGATATAACATATACCTCACCTTTAATAAATCAAAACAGTAAATTCAGTTTACTATTCACCCATCTAAGGAGTACATATGTTCACACAACAACAATGTTAGTCAATATAATTGAATCCAATAGATAATAACAAAGTACAAATGATAATCTAATTCACATGAGAGTTTTAATTACTAAATGCCCAAAACATGGGGCATTACAGTTGCATCTTTGTCTTCCATTATAGAGGATATCACTAAGAAAACAATAGTTCATTGTGATATTTAACAACATGATTCTTATGACTTTCATTCATAATAGTTGAATGGTTTGAGGATTGTCTACTAAGACTAATCCATCTTGTATGGCATGCTCTAATTTGTTTCCACCCACACATTTTTTCATAACTTTTTCTATAGGTGATGAAATTAAATTCCATCAAATAACTATTTTAGATATCAAAATATACTTCCATCAATATATGGAAATTATATTCCTTAATAGAATGATGAGTGAGAAAATGTTTGTTGAGACTCAAGGTGTGCATGGACTTCTTGTTTCAAATACCTACATATTTTCAATTAACGGTATCTCTGAAATCAAGAAGCAAAATCAAATTCCCTCGAAGACCAATTGAATATATCGAAGAGATATTTTTTTTATGAGCTATGGTAGTCCCTGTAAAACTATTTGTACAGGTCACAAAAATCACTTAAATTTTGTATAAGAGGGCCATGTTTCCATTCCATCCATTATTGGGATTCCATAGTGGCCATATAATCATGGGTAGGATGAGAAATGGGTGGAAAGAGGTTTCCCAAGATTCAATAATATGTAATCTTATATAATACTCCTTTCAATTCTCCAAATCCCTCATACCATGTGAGATTCAATTGATAAACCTACAAGAACATCTAGAATCTAATTAAGACTATAGATAGAAATTTAGAGGAGAGAAAGAGAATAGATTCAAGCAATATAGTTTTTATTAATATAATAAATGAATTCATCAAAGATATGAAAGGATAAATACAAAAGTAACTAAGATGGGCTTAATTGCATGCATGCCAGTGTGATATCTAATGCAAATCCAAGAGAATGTTCCCTATATAGACAAGTGCACCCTCATGAGGTAGTTAACTTGGCTTTACATGATCCATGCCAGTTAACTGGCCCATAAATACCAAATGAGGCTAGTTAGCTTGGCTTTACATGAGCCAATTGTCCTAACTAGCCCATAGTTGTTAAGTGAGGCTAGTTAACTTGGCTATACATGAGGCAAGTGGATGAATTGTCCTATAACTACCAAATGAGGCTAGTTAACTTTCCTTTACATGATCCAGCTAGGTTAAGTGGCCCATAACTGTCAAGTGAAGCTAGTTAACTTATTTATACATGAGCCAAGTAGATTCATTGGTCCATAACTGCTAAGTGAGACACGTATCCCTAGAAATGGGGGAAAATCCATGTAAGTACTTCTTAATCCCTAAAAAATGAGTAAGGACTCAATAATTACACACTCATTCTTATAAAAGGGGAAAAACTCAAGCAAATGTACAGTTATCCCTATAAAAGTAGAATAAGAGTTTAATTGAATAAGAAAATAATCCATGTACCCTAACACTCATTTCTATTAAGGGAATGGTACATTGCTGCTTTGAATTTATCGATAAATCATAACAAGTGGAAAATGGATGACTTTAGGTTGAAACATATTCTTCACTCTCTCAAATTTATATTTCCTAACCTATGGGATTTGGATTGAACTAGTATCATTGGAATTATGTCTAACTTCTTGAATTTTCAAAATGTATGGGATTTATATGGTTAAGTAGGTGTTATTAGACTATCAATTTGCTTTTCAAATCCTAGTAATGGTGATAAACAAAGGGTAAATGAGCTTTTCTAATCTAATCAATAGGTGTTTGTTTGAGGTTTTTAAGGTGTTTGCTTGAGGTTTTTAATATTGTGGTAGTTTTCTTGTGCTTTCATTGGTGAAATTATAATTTTCAATTCCATGTGCATTAATGGATGTTGGAGAAAAAAGTAGCCATCATTGTTGGAAAAATGTTGAAAAAAAATTGTAGCATTAATGCTACTAGTTGATATAATTAAAATAAAAGAATTTAAAAGAAAACATACTCAATTTAATTTAGTTGTATAAGTAAATGGTAGTTTAATTTTATGGGAAAACTTGTAAATAGCAAAATGGATGCCCAAGGACAAAATTTAAAATAAAAACAATTAAAAATTCATTTTTAATCTATTAAAATGTAAAATATTGGATCAAACTCTTGGGTTTAATGCCATTAATTCAATGGAAAGTCAAATAGTGAAAATGGGGGCTAGTGGGGTCACCACATAGCCCAATCGATTATTTTCAATCATCCAACCAATTTCTCTATCAAGGGTTCTTGTGAAAAAAACTATTTTTTCATATATAAAAAGAAATAGCTCAATCCAACTCTAAGGCTCAATCAAGCACTAGAACTTGAACAATCTATTTAATAATCAAACCCGCATCGATTGTTAGTGGGTTGAAATGACATTCCATCAACAACTCAATCGATCTTTCAAATGCTCATTCAAGTTGTTTAATCCTCATATCTACAGCCTCTATCAGGGGCAATTCATTGGTCGATTAGTCGAGTTTGTTTGACCAATTGCTCAATTGAGCATTTTCTTAAGCATCCAAACTCTTAATCGAGAGTTTGGCTTTGCCACCAAAATGATTATATCTAGCACTTATACAAGCTCTCGATCGATCTCTTAATAGTCCAAGATTAAGAGCTTAAAATTGCTTGATTCATCATTCATAAAACTACACTCCCTCCACCTACCTTGCCAAGAATTATTACCCATCTCCATGGATTCACCCAAGGAGGTGATCAACCTTAATCTAGAAGATAGAAGGTATCTCTCTATTTTAACTAGCATAAAAGAGGAAAATCAACATTGCTAAAATCATAACAAAATCCCACAAGCTCAATAGTGAAATAGAGCACTGTAAAAATCCTAAAACACCATGGAGGAAAGAATTTGCCATATTTGTGACACTAAGAGTATTGAAAATGAAAATGATTTTATCTTAGAATGTACTACATACAACTGCATTAAACCATAATTTAAAAACATTCACTACAATACTAACTTTCATGATATTTTAACCCATCAAAACTATAATAATCTAGAAATACATCTCTTAAAGACTTTTCTACTTCCAAAATAAAATTTTAAATAAAATGAAATAATTCCTTAATAGTCATAAAAAAGAAAATCCGATATTAAATTTTAAGGTTATTTTGATTATTATAATTAAACTATTTATTTAGATTTCAATTTTTTTAACTTCATCTTCTATAAATTATTAGGTTTTAATTTATTTTATATTATTTTATATTTTAGATTATTTTATAAAAATATTAGATTTTCATTTATTTTAATTTATTTTATAATTATAGGTTTTAATTTATGTTAATCATAGATTAAGTTTCCCATCTTAATTATTTTACTTCCTTCTTTATGAAAATTTTACTGCTTTTAACAACCCCTCCTCTAAATTAACAAACCTAATCCAACAATATGAAACTTTGGCGGTTTCCCTTTATACTTCCTTAGAGTTGCACAAACTATTAGCAGTGAATCTGGGTGTTCAAACACGGGCAGATAAGACTGCCCAAGGCGCATAGTAGGGTCAGAAAGACTTTTAAATATATTTTTAAACTATTACTTATTATAATTAATAGCATTCTTTAAAAGTTAAGTTTTTCTTTAATTAGTTTTTCTTTAATAGCATTCTTTAAAAGTTAAAAAATTATATTTTAATTATTATATCGATGAAAAGAGATTAGATATCTTATTCATTTAGACATAAATTGATGAAAAAGTTATTATATCTTATTATTCATTTAGAAACATTTATATTTTCTTAAGTTTCACTAACATTTTTTTTTGTGGTATTGTGTTTAGAGGTGCTTTACAGCGCAGTATGAGGGAGATCTTGTAACTTTATGTGGAAGATCTTGTAACATTTATCGATATTATGTTGTAACATTTGTTACTAACAAAATAATAAAAAATAAAATTTTAATTATCCGCCAACACCACCAAAATAAATGTTGGCCACAAAAACAACCTATTATAGGGGAGATATTGTAATCTTCCTACCTAACAAAACAATACAAAACAAAAAATTGAATTATGAGCAAAACAAATGTTGGCCTTGTCCTATACAACCCATGGTTTTATTGTACATGGTTTAGGAGGGCCTTGCAAATCGTTTTAAAAACCATGTGCAAGGCCTCCTAAACAACCCATGGTTTTATTGTGCATGGTTTAGGAGGGCCTTGCAAATGGCTTTAAGACCATCTGCAAGGCCTCCTAAATAACCCATGGTTTTAGAAGGGCCTTGCACATGATTTTAAAACCATATATGGGGGAGATGTTGTAATGTTTGTTCCTAACAAAATAAAAAATAAAAAATATTAATAATGAAAATATTATATGTCAACCATACATAATATTAAATATTAATAATAAAAATATTACATATCCACCATAAATAATATTAAATGTTAATAATAAAAATATTATATGTCGACCTTAAATAAAAAGAGGCCTCTTTTGGTTTGAATCAAATCAATAGCTCCTTGAGTGCAGTATTTAATAAGAGGTTTGCACCTCAAAAGATTTGATCCCTCTCAGCGCTTGGTAAAGCATAAGATTTGGATGTATGCTGGTAGATAAATCTAGCTCTAGCACATAATGGAGCAAACATTGTTTGATTAAATTGGTTATTGATTATGATGATGATGATCATCATGGTTAACGTCTACTCAGACCAAACTTTGGTCTATCAGAGCTTGGAGAGAAGCGTCCCAAGCTTACTATATTTTTGACATGTTTAAAGGCTAGGAATGTCGGCATTGCAACAAATATTAAGAAACTGAGATCTAATGTGGGTGTACGTTGGGCACTCTAAGAGGAAGTGATTTTCATCATCAATGTTCATATTCTCACAGAGATGGCAGATCCTTTCCACCCATGGTGTTTTAGGAACTTCCCAACAACTTGTTTCACTATGGAGCTGATGAGAGTTCATTCTTATCTTGGCTATATTAATTTTTTTATTTGAACTAGTTAAAACAGAGAGATACTTTTGATCTTCTAGAGTAGGGTTGATGACCTCCTTATAATATCTTAACTTTCTTTTAGCCTCTAAATCTTTTTCATGCCACATTTTCTCTTTAAAATTAGAAGTAACAATATTTTTAATGTTATTAATATTTTGTAATGCAAAATTTTCGTCAATCTCCCAATGGTTTAACCAGGCCCTGGTATCTTTATACCAACCTCATTTGAGCCTTAGGTGGTTTTTGCTGGAATTTAAAGCTAGCTTAGGAAGTCTATGGTCTCCCATGTTATTGATTTTGTGCTTGTACAACAGGATTCTAGTCATAGCTAGGCTCTCGATAGGGGAAAGACCAACTTCTATAAGGAGAATAGGATAGGGTGTATTGCTTTTAATTTTGAGGTTATACGTTATAAAGCGCTTCTGGATTTGCTCAATCTTTCTCCGGGATTCTTTAAAGATGTTGCAACCCCAAACCTCACATCCATACAAGATAACAGGAGTGACTAGAAAGTTTCAAAGATGAGCTTCTTTTTATCCCACATCACAAGGTTTATCTCTTTATAATTATTTTCAAGACCAAAATAAGCTTTCCACCCTCCATTAATCATTTTCTCAATGCTATAGTTTTAGTTGAGCCTATGATAAATATCAATTCCTAGGTATTTGTAAGAAGACACTTCCTCCAAGTTGCTATTGTCATACACAAAATTAGTGTAAGTGTCCTTGGATTTGATAATCATAACTTTTGTTTTGTCAGTGTTAACGATCATACCCATGGTAGAGAAGAAATCCTTAAGAAGTCTAAGTTTCTTATCAAGATCAGATGGACACCTTGCCAAAAGAACAATATCATCAGCATAAAGAAGAAGGATGATGACTATTCCACCTAGGATCGTTCCAACACTGCCTACTTCCTCTAAGCAACCTTCTAGCTTATCGATGTAAATGCCAAATAGGGTAGGGAAGAGGGGGCAACCTTGTTTAACTCCGATATTTCACTTAACATCTTTTGACCACTCCTAGTTGCTCTTAAACTTGGAAATTAAATTCTCATATAGCCTTATTGCAGCAACTCTCAACTCAAAAAGAACCTTATTAATGTTAACAATGTATTATTTATTTTGAGAAATATTTCATATTAATTTTTTTAATAGTAATATCATTTAAGTATAAATGTGTAAAAAACTAATATAATAAAATATGGACTAAACTTTTTAGATATAAGGTTTTTAATTATATTTATAAAAATATTTATATAATACATTTAAAGGTATAGAATATTTTTAATAGAATATTAAATATCAACCATTAAATATTAAATATTAAAAAAACATTTATTTTTAGAAAAATTATATAGCACTAAAATTACTATGTTAAAAAAAAATATAATGCAAGAGTGTGATAGACAACAAATAGTTATTAATAATTATCTTAATAAAATATCATTCATTTTTTAAGTTCTCGCATTTGAAAATAAATTTAAAGCATCTATTGATCAAAAAAGTTTCATAAAGATAAAATAATTGAAAATATTATAATTAGTTGACCATTTAATTAAGTCCATTTAAATCTTAATCAAAATGTATTTAAGCATAGCAATGAATCTTCCTTGTACACTACATTTGGGTTAATTTTGTTAATCTGTTCAATGTAACTCAAAATGTGACCCAAAATGTGAGATAAAATCTAAATACATATAAACATAATTAATAAATAAATACTTAAACTAAATATAAAAATAAATATTATTTATTTTAAAGTGTTAAAATAATTAAAATTTAGTTTTTCAAATTGTTTTCAAAATTTAGTGGATAGCTAGTAAGATTCCATATACTTATTCCGCCTCTACTAAATATTCGATGAATTCCTAATTGTTCAAATCTTCTACACTAAAGGCCAATATGATTGAATTATCTACTATGACTTACTTTTTTTTTTAAATGAAAATTGAAGATATCAATATTTAATATCATATAAATGAAATTAATTTTACTTTAATTGTATAGAAAGTTTAGATAAAAAATTTATTTTAAGTAAAAGTTTATAGTATTTATAACCCTAAAATTCAAGGTAATATATTTTGTTTTATCCTTGTTATAGAATTGAGTTTATTTTTATTGAGAGTATGACTATGATGATGTACCTAATATAAGAACAAGATAAGTAACATATAGTCTAGTCAAAACCACTTGTCATTTAAGGTAGGTTGCAATAAACATGCCAAGCCTTGGCTAAATCATTAGGGAGTTGAGGAAGAGGTGATAATCTTAAAAGTATTATTACATTTAAATTTAAGGAGAAGTTATGGCTCTCCAATAAAAGAGAAAATTAAGATATCATAAGGGGATGATCGACCTTAATTTAGAATATCAAAAGCATCTTTGTGTTTAACTAGTATAAAGAATAAAAATCAACATTGCTAAAATAAGAACAATTTCTCATGAGCTCCATAATGAAACAAGGGCGCTCGCACGAAGTTGGTTCCACTTTTTAGTGCCACTTAAGAAATCGGAAATGCACTTCCGAAGTGTAAATCAAGAACGCATATGCATTATTGATGGTACATTCGGAATAACCTGAGNAAGGAAGTATTGCATATGCGTTCTGTAAAAGTTAAATATCGCATATGCAATATGGAAAACTAAAAAAAAAAAAAACAGAGCCCGCGGGCCTCATTTCTCATTTGCACAGTGAAGTTTCGAGAGAGCGATAAACCGCATAGGCGATAAACTGCATAGGCGATTTGCATTTCACCATTTGGAGGTCGATTTGGAGGTGGATTGGCTCCAATGGAAGGTAACTTCTCATATCCATTACAATTTGTTTTCAATTCTTTATTGTTTTTCTTAATTGCATAGTTTGTATAATTGTTTAAAAGAAATTTAATAAAAAAAATTGAATTAAATCAAAGAATGATAAATTAAAACAATTTGTATTTTTTTGTTTAAATCTTAACAGATAACGGAAATGAGCAAGATAATGTGGAAAATGAACCCACTAATAACCCAAAACCTAACCCAAACTCAAACCCGGAGGGCGAAGAAGATCGAACCTCACAGATTCTGGTGCGTTTGGTGTCATTGAGGCGCCTTAGCTCATCTATTAGAGGGCGGATCATTTGAGACAGTCTTTAGCCGATGCATTGGACACAATAACAAACACAATTGCCAATGCCCAAGGAGATTTGTACAACATTAGCTCGTACAGAGAATCCAGGAGGAAATACTACTCTGATGGATTGAGTTATAAAGACATCAAAGACCTAAAGATTACAAAAGACCAATTATTTTCATTATTCCGGGACCCTAGCATCGGATTGGTTCCACCCACCATTCGAGCACACATTTCCATATACTCGTATGTGGAACCAAATATAAAGGCCAATTTGATGGATCATTGGTATATGGTCTTCGATGAAGACTCTCATGGGAATAAGGACATTCCATTTTATTTCCTTAGGAATTTGTATGCAGAATTCATCCTAGGGAAACATGTTAACTATTTCAATATCTTAGTCTTCCAGGGTGTTGGTCATGGCATGCCCCAAGATAGGGAAGGGGCCAAGACGGATCCTAACCATGTTTCACGCCCTCCACGCACACCAAAACCCCATCATCTATATCCTCCTGTGGGTCCTGTGATTGAGGATACATAGGAGGCCTTATTTGACTTGGCATATACATTGCTTCAGCATGGGACTGATGTCCAAGGCAATGTAGGCCAAGGGGTTGGCACTTCTAAGGCCGGCCCATCTACAGATCACACAGGAGACACAGAGCGTTCAGAGCGTCGTGTTACTCCACACCCTTGCACATCGTGTGGAGGCATATGCTACGGCCCTGCTTCAGACTTCCGGGACGATGGATTACTTCGATTTGTAAGTAAAACTCATTATTTTCATATTATATTTTGTTTCATATCACAATTTTCAATTGTTTTGCAAATTATTTCTATTTAATTATCTAACAAATTATGTGAACAAATATACAGCTGGTGTCCCATGGCACACCAGAGTCGCATAGTCCGCCAATCAATGTTGAGAGCATTGATGCTGCTTTCAATATTGCATATGGGTTTGGTTCTTCACCATTAGTGGTAAGAACTATACTTGTTAATTTGTCAACTTTATTTACATATTTATAGTAGAGATTGTAACATTCAATAAATCCTAATTTCTATACAACATGTTTTATGCAGGGTGATCAAGATGAGTACATTGAATCTCATCCTAGTCCCTCTCATGCAGAGGTAGATTCCTAGAAACAGGTATTATTTTAAATATGCTTTTAATTATGTTTCGCTTTCTTTGGAAAAATCATTTTTCGTCCATCATATATATGTCTCGTTTTCTTTGTATTATCTGACATTGACATATGTTACATTATGCAGGCATCCATTGAGCCATTGGTGCTTGAAGAGCACCAAAGTGAGGTTATTGCTGACCCATCTCTTCCCCCTCGCCAGGTACATGTATGTTTCGCTTTCTTTGAAAACATCATTTTCCGTTCATGTAGTATATATGTCTATGATTCTTTTTATTATCTAAATTTGACATATGTTATTTTATGCAGGCTTCTATTGAGGCACAGGTGCTTGAAGAGCATTAGATTGATGACCCACCTATGATGAGCCATCAGGTACGTTTATGTATCACTTTCTTTTAATTGTGATTTTAATAATTCAACATGTACTTTTTTAATTTTTTGAAATTGTCTAATTGTATCTTTATCCTTTTGTACGTAGGAACATGAGTTTGATGAATATGTCCAAAGATTCTTCACTAGTACAAGTAGAAGTCCTTTTCTCTCGTTTCCAGTTAATCAATCCACTGGTTACACACCTCCTCACATCCCCCAGGTATATTTATACATTGCAACTCTTGCTTATATTGCTTTTTGTACATGCAGATATCTTTTTCCTTGTTGCCCCCATTGATATGTCTCTTTTTGTTTGTATTATATGACATTGACATATCTGTTACTTTATACAAGAATATAATGAGACAGTGGTGCTTGAAGAGCACCAAAGCGAGGTTGTTGTCGACCCACCTCTAACAAGCCAGCAAGTAAGTTTATGTATCACTTTCTTTGTATGTTTATGTATGGCTTTCCCTGATTTGGTGCTTTCTCTTTGTACATTTTTGTAGGTTTATGTATCACTTTGACATATGTTAATTTATGCAGGAATCTATTGAGACAGTGGTGCTTGAAGAGCACCAAAGCGAGGTTGTTGTCGACCCACCTCTTCCTCCCCACCAGGTACATGTATGTTTCGCTTTCTTTGGAAACATCATTTTCCATCCATGTAGTATATACGTATCTGATTCTTTTTATTATCTGAAATTGACATATATGTTACTTTATGCAGGCTTCTAGTGAGGCACTAATGCTTTAAGAGCACCAAATTAGTGACCCACCTCTAACGACCCAGCAGGTACGTTTATGTATCGCTTTCTTTGTACGTTTGTGTATCTCTTTCTCTGATTTGGTGCTTGAAGAGACCCAAATCGGTGACCCACCTCTTCCCCCCCAATGTAAATGTATATTTTTTGACATTGGCATATATATTTTTTTATGCAGCTTGATAGTGAGAAAGTGGTGCTTGAAGAGCACCCAATCAGGGTCGTTGTTAGTGAGGCACCACGACCCACGATTACTTACTCATGTACAGTAAGTAAAAATGTTATATTGGTTTTGGAATTTGAAAAAATGTACATAGAATTTTTATAGGTTGGTAAACTAACTTACAAAATTTGGTTTTTCTGCAGTCTCCACTGATGTGACCTATCCCTCTTGTTCAGCGATGGGGCTCACCAGTGAGAAGTCGGAAAAGAAAGCTAGACTTCTCCGAAGACATTGGCAGTGGCAGGGAAAGGGGGCATAACTAGAATAAATTTATAGGGGGGATAAATAGATGTAACTTTTTGTTTTTATACACACAAATGTACATTTTGATCCACTATTTTGTATTATGGCCATGTGGCATGCCAATTTTTGTAACATTATTTCTATACATATATAATACAAAGCAAGGTTCAAATTTCTACATATATGGTTGACTAGATATTGGAACATGATATGGTTTACTTGATCTTGGAACATGATATGTGTGGTTCACCTATGTGATATAATGATATGTGTGGTTCACATGTGTGCTAACTTAATAATTTCCAATACTTAAAGGAAGAATTTATGACTCGTCAACTTTTTAACATCATAACCATACCATGCACTACCTAAATTACATACACTAACATCATAACACTAAGTCATGCATGCATTTGTAATATACCATATCATACCCTACAATACCCTATGATACTAACATCATACCATACTAACATACAATAACATACCCTACAATGCCCTATGATACCAACATCATACCATACTAACATACAATAACATGCCATAACATAACATACTAACATCATACCATACTAACATACCATACCATTGTAATATACAATACCATACCCTACAATACTAACATCATACCCTAGAAACCCTAGTTGGTTTTCAATATGTACATACATCCATGTGTTCCTAGTTCCATCTCATAACTTGTAAAGAGGTCACTAAACCATAGTTCCATGTCATAATTTGTCAACCCTAGTGATAGCATGCAAATTGGTTTTCATGAAACCCTAGTTGGTTTCCAATTTATACATGTCCATGTGTTTCTAGTTCCATCTCATAGCTTGTAAAGACCTCACTAAACCCTAGTTCCATGTCATAACTTGTCAACCCTAGTGGTAGCATGCAAATTGGTGTTCATGAAACCCCAGTTGGTTTCCAATTTGTACATGTCCATGTGTTTCTAGTTCTATCTCTTAACTTGTAAAGAGCTCACTAAACCCTAGTTCCATCTCATTATTTGTCAACCCTAGGGATAGCATGCAAATTGGTGTTAATGAAATCCTAGTTGGTTTACAATTTGTATATGTCCATGTGTCTCTAGTCCCCTCTCTTAACTTGTAAATTGCTCTCTAAACCCTAGTTTCATCTCATTATTTGTCAACCCGTGCAAAGTGGTGTTTATGAAACCCTATTTGGTTTCCAATTTGTACATATCCATGTGTTTCTAGTTCCCTCTCTTAATTTGTAAATTGCTCACTAAACCCTAGTTCCATCTCATAACTTGTCAACCCTAGTGATAGCATGCAAATTGGTGTTCATGAAATCCTAGTTGGTTTCCAATTTGTACATGGCCATGTATTTCTAGTTCCCTCTCTTAACTTGTAAATTGCTCACTAAAACCTAGTTCATTCTCATTTTTTGTCAACCCTAGTTGGTTTCCAATTTCCAGTTCCCTCTCTTAACTTGTAAATTGCTCACTAAACCCTAGTCCCATCTCATTATTTGTCAACCCATGTAAAGTGGTGTTCATGAAACCCTAGATGGTTTCCAATTTGTACATGTCCATGTGTTTCTAGTTCTGTCTCTTAACTTGTAAAGAGCTCACTAAACCCTAGTTCCATCTCATAACTTGTCAACCCTAGTGATAGCATGCAAATTGGTGTTGATGAAAGCCTAGCTGGTTTCCAATTTATACATGTCCACGTGTTTCTAGTTCCCTCTCTTAACTTGTAAATTGCTCACTAAACCCTAGTTCCATCTTATTATTTGTCACTGTAGTTGGTTTCCAATTTCCAGTTCCCTCTCTTAACTTGTAAATTGCTCACTAAACCCTAGTCCCATTTCATAACTTGACAACCCTAGTGATAGCATGCAAATTGGCATTCATGAAAGCCTAGTTAGTTTCCAATTTGTACATGTCCATGTGTTTCTAGTTCCGTCTCATAACTTGTAAAGAGCTCACTAAACCCTAGTTCCATCTCATTATTTGTCAGCCCTAGTGATAGCATGTAAATTGGTGTTCATGAAAGCCTAGTTGGTTTCCACTTTGTACATGTCCATGTGTTTCTAGTTCCATCTCATAACTTGTAAAGAGCTCACTAACCCTAGTTCCATCTCATTATTTGTCCACCCTAGTGATAGCATGCAAATTGGTGTTCATGAAAGCCTAGTTTGTTTCCAATTTGTACATGTCCATGTGTTTCTAGTTCCCTCTCTTAAATTGTAAATTGCTCACTAAACCCTAGTTCCATCTCATTATTTGTCAACCCTAGTTGGTTTCCAATTTCTAGTTGCCTCTCTTAACTTGTAAATTGCTCACTAAACCCTAGTTCCATCACATTATTTGTCAACCCATGCAAAGTGGTGTTCATGAAACCCTAGTTGGTTTCCAATTTGTACATGTCCATGTGTTTCTAGTTCCCTCTCTTAACTTGTGAATTGCTCACTAAACCCTAGTTCCATCTCATAACTTGTCAACCCTGGTGATAGCATGCAAAGTGATGTTCATGAAACCCTAGTTGGTTTCCAATTTGTACATGTCCATGTGTTTTTAGTTCCGTCTCTTAACTTGTAAAGAGCTCACTAAACCCTAACCCATCTCATAACTTGTCAAGCCTAGTGATAGCATGCAAAGTGGTGTTCATGAAACCCTAGTTGGTTTCCAATTTGTACATGGCAATGTAATTAAATGTATATTAAACTAAAAACATCAAGAAATGTAAGTTTCAACAACTCGAGAGCATGTTATTTTCTTAATTCTATTTGTTGGTGTCTAAAGACACTGTTCTTGGCACCTCCAATGTGCCATAGATGGTGTTTGTATCCTAGGCACACGAAAGGCTAGACATTAGTAGTATCATAAGAAATAAAAGAGAACCCAATGAAAATGTGGAAACATGATTTATAGATAACTCACCAGAGGTTGTACGACCGTGTTTATAGTTTCTAGTATCCTCTGAATAATATTATGTCTGTGAATGGTATCGGTCAATCACAGGTTTATTACATTGGGAATAAACTAAGGCTAAATAATTGAAATTGTGCTTCAAAATTCACTTTAAAGGTTAAATAACGCACCTAATAATGCATTCATACAAGTAGGCCATCCGGATCATCTCTGGTGCCGATGGTGTCCATCAATCTTTCGTGCTCTATATGAGGTAGCAAGTATTGTACATGTGACCTATTTTTGTGACAAAGTGTGCGCAGCTTGATGTTTATACCAACTACTAGGTTGGTGAAGTCGTATACAATAGCTCCTGGTCTATAATCTTGATATACATACCCACCCTTCCTTTTCTGTTGTGTTGCAAGTGTCAATACTCCCCTTTTATAACCATCGAGCCAGTTAGGAATTCAATATTTTCACCATATGTAATAGGTTTGAGAATGGTTTGTTTCCCCTCTAAGCAACGTGCCAACCAATAGTCAGAACCCCATTCATTGTTTTTTGGGGCAACCACTGCATATATCTGACCTGTGAAAGGAAATAGGTCGAGTTAACAATACATTTTTTAAATAAGGTCTTGCATTTCTAATTTCTACATAAATTAAATTCTACATAGGTCGAGTAAACAATACATAAATGCATTTTCTAATTTAGGTACTACTCATGTACCTGCTTGTATGAGATCCTATATGTGATCATAGTCTGTAGAAATATGTGTCTGTTCATCTTCCAAATGGTCTATTTCATTAACCCCGTTGAAATTGGTGGCAAGTGTCACTCGATCCCATGTATCAATGGTATCTGTATACTCACAATCATCCCATTCATTGATGCTACAGGAACTGCAAAAGCAATCCTTCAATCTTGTTCAAATTTGTAGGGCTGAGTTGTCTGAGCTTCTAATTGAATGAAACTGTCGAGTTCCATCCACTATGTTCACCCGATGTGTTTGTGATCAGTCCACATTTGTCACCTCCCAGAATATTCTTCACACTAGGTGTTTCCTTGTTGCTTGTTCTTCCATGACAGATGCACACCATTTCACTATAGATGCAGCATCTTGAAGGCGAGCACCTATAAACTTCATCTCTTCCCTTCGAAGGGAAGTTTTAATGCATGCACCAGCACCATCGTGCTCTCCTTTTCCATGACCAGTTTAAAAGTAGTTCCATACATGTGGCACCTTGTATTTTATGTGCAACAAACACAACCATTCAAATACATGTGCATTCTTGAACTATCTAGCACAACCATCCGACCAAATGAAATGACAATAAAATGGTATATCCATAGCTATCACGTGATCACAGAATAATTTAAAGCAATGTTGCACATAATGGATGTCATGGGTCCGGTCGTCACTTATGTAGAAGTGACTTTCTTTCAGTATCACGCGTTTCTCTTCATTGCTATCTGGCCCATGTCAATACATGATATGCACCATTATGCTCACCTACTCTGAGTGATAGTATTGACTTTGTATTTCATTTTGTGGTTGTAAGGTGTAATTTTCCGCAAATTCAACCACTGATAGTATTGTTCCAAGAGGGAAGGTATCCCGGCATATTCTGAATTGCTCATCTTGCCACCGTGCCATACCGACATGTTGAATGTACTATTGGATCTTTCCACGAAACTCTGAAATAAAATCGCATACTTGCACCTGGTGTAAAAAAATAAACAGTGTTAATAAACCACATAAAAAAATGTGTACATGAAGATTAATATGTCAATATTCAACAATTTACCTATTGTTAAATTTGAGCACATAGATCTGTAGACAAACACACAACTCACATAGAAGATCTCACAATTTACTCAGCAATTGAAGAATGAAACAGTGCAAAAGGCTTGCAGCTGTGAATGCTTTCATTAATCAAAAAAGTAATTCAGATGATAATTACAATGAAGTAAAATGGATTTAATAGCCACAAGCAATTCGAATCCACATGAGGAAGTTCGAATTGATTAGACTCTACTTGACTGTAGGTAACCAAGAATTGTCTAAATCACTATCGGAGGACCCAATAGTTAATTGTCCTTGTCTAAACCATAACCGGAGTTCATCGGAGCTCTAAAACACAACTCAAGTGTTACATTCAGTGTTGACCAATGGTTAACTGACTGTGGTAGGTGAGAAATGTGCCCCACATGTGTGCAGTCAAGTAAACCTAGTGCTAACTGAATGTGGAGGACTTGAACTGAAATTAATTGACTCCTAACTTAGCTTGACTAGTCATTAACTGAAGTGAACTGACCTTGGTTGGTTTCGGCACTCTTAGTGGCTTCCTAAATTGTAGGGATTGATCTAGGAGGATCCTAAACTTATGCAATCAAGTGCAATAAGTGGCAATGAGCCTCAATTAGTGTTCCCCACACTTTAGTAACTGAAACATGTGCCCCAATTAGGTCAAGTTTACCCAATGGTGCTAATGACTATAAATAGACTGGATGGACTCCCGATTTAGACATGACTCTCGATTTAGACATATGACCAAATTTGGACAAGGGAGGATTAATAATCCTAACACCCCCCCTGAATGCTAACTTGGAAAAATTGTGGGCCTTGGTAACTAAGACCATAGGTCACCCATTATATCAAGTAAAGTAAGGTAACTGCTCAAAAACAAGGTGCTGGGGAAAAACCACATGGGAAAAAAAAAACCTTCTAATTAAGCAGGTAGAATCAGGATCAATCTGGTTCTTCTGTGCACAGGTATCCTGGGGCCTGGCATGTGAACCTCTCCATCATTATGTCTAGAGGAATCTTCCTCTTTGGAAGAAGAATGATATGCTCAACTAAATCAGAAATATAGACAGCTGCCGGATGAAGACTGGACCCATGTAGAGCAACTGAAGTCAACTGAAAAGTGAGGAAAGGTTCTTGAGAATTCAGAGAATGTGAAGAACACTCAAGAAACTGATATGTTGCAGCCATGAACAGCAAACCATGAGCGGTAAGAATATCCCCAAGTGTTAGGAACAGGTGTCCAAGCGGATGCAGAAAATCTTCCTCTTTACTAGTTCTGTGAGGAGATGAGCATGTGATCAATGGTAGAGAAGCACTGGGACTGTTGAGAGCGAATGCTTGAGATCAATATTCTGATATAGATTCTGAAATATATAATGAATCACATAATAAAATATCAGAAACCTCATATGAGGAAACTAACACCAAATCCCCATCAGCAGTTTTGAAGAGAAAGTGTGGTACTTGATTTTTCACACCGGAACTGGTGAGAGCAGCTACAAGCATGACTGAATGCTTTTGGATTTTAAAATATGAACCAAATAATATCAGATCAGAAAGTAAATCAGATCTAAATATGTTCAAAACAGATCCAAAACTATGAAATGGAATCAAATCCCCAGCAGCAGTTTTGTAGGAGACTTGATGTACTTGTTTCTTCACACCGTTGATGAGAACAGCTACAAGCGGTACTGAAAGATTATGAATTTGATATATTAAACCAAGAAATATCAGATAAGATCTAAATAAGATCATATCAAATCCAATAAGGTTAATATCAGATTCAAATAAATGGTTAACCGAGACTGTGGATGCACAACTTTCTTCTTCTTCAAAATTCTGAATTTTGGTGCATGCAATCCTGCAGGAATTTGCTGGAAAAACTAGATCATGGGGAGCGAATGGATCACTCTGGTAATCTGATATTTCTTCCAAAATATCCAAGGTATCACATATTTGCACACCAGCAGCAACATTAGAGGGAGAAAAATCAAATTTCTCTTCACTTTCGGAAGCAATTACTAGTAAATTTTGCACAGAATTTAAAGGAAAATCACCGGTGAATGTTTGCATGGAAGTGCAGCAGAATTTTTCTTCAATATCAGAGATTCGAATGTCTTCTTCTGTTTCAGAAATATGAGAATATGAGATATCAGATATCTCATGAACTTCTGGAGCATTAGGATAAGGAGTCACTGCATGGAGACTGTCTTCAATTCGAATTGACTGTGTAGAAGCTTTTTCTTCTTCTTCATCTTGAACAACTTCATCAGAGAGAGTGGAGGCCGAGATTTTTGGATCAAGGATGCTTATGGTTCTGGATGTGCTCTCCAAAGTGCTATTATGATCCTCATAAATCATTTCAAAGGTTCTGTCCAATCTTGTCCAGAGTTCCTCTGGATCTTTAGTAGATCTACTGAGGTGGAGCAAGCTAGGAGAAAGAGCCAGTTTCATTATTTCAAAATATTTATCCTTTGCATTTAGCCAGTCATTATCACTCTCAAAAGAATTTCTACCATATCCATCAGACACCCAAAATAGTTTTTGTCTATTCAAAAATCCAAACATCTTCACCTTCCATTCAAAATAGTCTGAGGATCGGGTGAGAAGAGGAACTGATGAATTCATTTCGAAGTTGTACCTACAAAACAAAAAAAATGATCCAGTAGGAGATCTGAGGAGGAGAAGTGCCTTGTCCACTGAGGCTCTGATACCATGTTAAATTTGAGCACATAGATTTGTAGAC
>LPNX010750279.1:24511-80311 GCA_001517045.1 Pseudotsuga menziesii | reverse complement strand
GTTTACCCAATGGTGCTAATGACTATAAATAGACTGGATGGACTCCTGATTTAGACATATGACCAAATTTGGACAAGGGAGGATTAATAATCCTAACACCTATGAAGTCACCAATTTAATCTTCCTGCTTTCTTTCCCATCATGTAGCCGATATGTCTCATACTGATAGTTCTGCTTCTCGACATTCTCGAATGCTTGATCTTCACTTTCATGGATGCAATCAGACCATAATGATAGCCCACCACGATTGTTGCAAGAACCGTCTACACATTGTTTTAAGTAATGTGTCTACCCATCTTGCCTTGGACGCATTATGCTATGGATGAAATCTCTGGATGACATTGGCGGTACTATACTTGAGAATTCCTGCACATGGTTAAGATGCAAAAAACGACGTATATGTGCAAATGTATGGTAATATAGTTCAAAATATTTGTGGTATCTACAACAACAAGTGTTCCGGATGGTATTGATTCTAACATACCAAGGCTTGAATTTTTCAAAAGATCTTTTCCCGAGCCTTAGCTCTACGTGGGAAAATTTAAACATCTTGAACAGTTGAGTTTGTGTCATGTCAAGATAATGTTTAACATGAGGTTCATTGTTTCTAGAACCCCTACAATGTTTTAACACATCCTTTTTGTTAGAAGAAGGCCTAGTGTTATCATGCCAAAATGTGTGCACTAGGCCCTTCACTGCTTTGACTAACTTCATTTCTTTGTGGGGAAACCTACTGCTAAATTCCCATAATGTTTCCATTTGTCCCTCTACATCAAGGTTGTCTCTTCTTAATAATACTTTTTAAGTTTCTTTGGATGTAAAGGCACAATTTGTGATGTGCATTTAAGTAAACGATGTTGTCTTGTGGATCTGCATACAATTGATTCAACCAATACATGAAAAGCCACATTACAGTCTTGTGAACGAGTTTTTTTACCAATCGATGTGAATGCAGTAGCAAGAGATTTGACAATGTGATTACTTGATTTGATATTCTTCATTGTTCTTATGCCTACATTTCTTGTAACAGTTGCCATATTTCTAGATTTAAGAAAAGCTAAAAACAATTGGCATTTACCGGCTTCGGATTTGTTATCAAAATATTATTTCATTATTTGAGAACAATGACAAAGGATAGTGCATTTAGCCACCTTACCTTCCATGGAAGTCAATTCTCTCTCGTCCACTTGTATGTGTTTAGGAGTTCTCTTTCGTTTTGATGCAAAATTTCTTTTCATTTGAAATGCTGGAGTGACGTTTACATCCACTACAGGCTGACAACTTCGATTAGGAGATTGAACCACCAGCCATGGTTGTTGCTGGGTTACATTTGCATTGGGAGTAACATAATTATTGAACTCTTCACAATATTGTCTATTTACTAATGGATCAATAATATCAACTTCCGTATAACCAGCTTCCTCTAATGTTGCATTATCTTCCTCAGCCTCTATGTCAGGTATCTGTTGCTGGCGAATGGGAACTATTTACTCATGTAATGAATGCTGACGATTTCTTGAATCTTCCCTCTTTTTTTCTTTTTTATTTTTAGCTTCTTCCGATGTAAGCACCTTCCTCGCTAACTTTTGACCTGTATTGCATACATTCCCCATTGAAATCCACCCAAACCTATACAAAACTATGGAATCATGTAAGTAATGATTAAATTGCACGTTGAACAGTTCTCTGTGCATGGGTTCAAAAGAATTATGTATTTTTCTACAGTAAACCTGGCCCACAACATGCAACCCAACATTTTTTATATAACACATATCGCATATGCGATATAACGCACCTCCAATTTATCGCATATGCGATATTGATACAATGCTTTTTAATTAACGGGCAGGTTTTTTACATGGTCTCCAAAACGCATATGCGATTTAGTGCATATGGGATATATCGCATATGCAATTTAGTGCTCATTGAATATGCAACTTGATTGATCTATGCTTATCAAATATTAAAATATTAAATATCAAATGCATATCAAACTTGGATTGAAATATGTTAAACTTCTATAACGAATAGTATGACTATGATGACGATGATTATGAGGATGATGATGATTATGATGGTGATTATAATGATGATGATGATGATGATGATGATGATGATGATGATGATGACTATGATGATGAGGAGGAGGAGGAGGAGGATGACTATGATGATGATGATGAGGATGAGGATGAGGATGAGGATGACGACGATGATTAAAATCAAACGCAATGACAATGTTGATTAAAATCATGAATCGTTTGAAACGTTGGCTCTATACATGGCGGATGATAAATCTTGTTAAGATATATATGCCATTTGATTGAATTTTGGCCATCCATCCTCAATCAAATATTAAAAGAACCGGACATCCTTAATCAAGGATTAAAAGAACACGATAACTATAACAATGTTGATTAAAGTCACCTATCGCCTATCGACGAATCATCACTGGCGGTTTGCAGTGGGAGTGTACATTGATCCATCGGTACTCGTTCTGGATTTTTTACATCCAAAAGAGCTACCAAACAAGCATTCCCGCGGCTTTATAACGTCCTTTGAGCACTGACATAAATCAATCTTCAATCTCTCTATGAATGTTGCAAATTTTCCCTTGAAGTTAAATAGATCGAAGGATGGGAGGAATTATTGTTTTCTTGGATGCACAACCCATGGCTTTGTTCACCGCCCTTGTTTACAGGTATTTATGACTTCTTGTTTTTTTGGTGCTTAAACACAATGGTATAAATCCAATTTTCTGCAACTGTTCTATTTATTTAATCAATTGTCCAATGATGTATGTTTATTTCTCAGTTTGGTTTTGATATTCCACATTTTATATTTATTCAATTCTGGTAGATATAGACCATTCTAATTCTCATTGTATTTTTGTATTTTCTTTACACAATACTCCAAGGATATATATTTCTTTCTCAGTTTTGCTTTGGTATTCCACACTTTATACTAATTCGACTCTGTCAGCATCCAAATTCTGATTGTATTCTTTTGTTTTCTTTCCACTATCCCTGTTGTATCAACATTTCCTGTATCAAGAATAATATTATATTTTTTCTTTTAAATCTCTTAATTGCTCATAGATTTCGGTAGCCATGCCAATGCAAAGTCGAGCATTCAATTCTGGTAATTCCTAAGCTAGCGGCAATTTAATATTATTGTCATGAGCGTAAACTCCGAGACCCCTTAAAAAATATGGCAGCATTGGAATTCCTATGTACATACGTTGAGGGTTAAAACCCTACTTCCTAATTTTTATTTCTCTGAAATGTCTGTGTACATACATTTAGATTTAAATCCTTATTTCTTAATGTTTCTTTGCTTTCTCTAGCATTTGTGTCCATCATAGTGTTGTCTTGTTAACGAAAAAAGAGAGAAAATGATCCACCCATGGTGTTGTCTTGTGAGGATGATGAGGATGATGAGGATGATGATGATGATGACGATAACGATGATGATGAACAATGATGGTGATGATGAGGAGGATGATGACTATGATGATGAGGATGAGGATGAGGGTGATGATGATGATCGTGATGATGATGATGATGATGATGAGCATGATGATGATGATGGTGGTGATGATGATGATGATGATAATGATGATGAGGATGGTGATGATGATGATGATGATGACGACGATGAGGGTGATGATGGTGATGATGATGGTGATGATGATCATGATGATGACGATGATAACGATGACGATGATAACGATGACGATGAACAATGATGATGAGGAGGAGGAGGAAGATGAGGGTGATGATGATGAGGATGAGGATGAGGATGATGATGATGATGATGATGATGACAATGATGATGAACAATGATGGTGATGATGAGGAGGAGGAGGAGGATGACTATGATGATGAGGAGGAGGATGAGGATGATGGCAATGATGATGAGGATGAGAATGAGGGTGGTGATGATGATGAGGAGGATGAGGATGATGATGATGAACAATGACGGTGATGATGAGGAGGAGGAGGATGATGACTATGATGATGATGATGATGAGTATGAGGGTGATGATGAGGATGAGGATGATGAGGATGATGAGGATGATGATGGTGATGATGAGGATGATGAGGAGGAGGAGGATTATGATGATGACGATGATGATGAACAATGATGGTGATGAGGAGGAGGAGGAGGAGGAGGAGGAGGAGGAGGAGGATGACAATGACGATGATGATGAACAATGATGGTGATGATGATGACAATGATGATGAGCATGACGGTGATGATGATGAGGAGGAGGAGGAGGAGGATCACCATCATCATCCTCATAGTCATCATCGTCATCATCCTCATCATCATCACCATCATTGTTCACCATCATCGTCATCATCATCATCATGAGGATGATGATGATGATGACGATGACGATGATGATGAACAATGATGGTGATGAGGAGGAGGAGGAGGATGACTATGATGATGAGGAGGAGGATGAGGGTGATGATGATGATGATAAGGATGATGATGGGGATGATGACCATGATGATGATGATAGAGGATGAGGGTGATGAGGAGGAGGAGGAGGAAGATGATGGTGATGATGATGATGATGAGGATGAGGATGGTGATGATGATGATGATGACAATGATGATGATGGTGATGATGATGATGATGGCGATGATGATGATGACGATGAACAATGATGAGGAGGAGGAGGAGGATGAGGGTGATGATGATGAGGAGGAGGAGGAGGATGAGGGTGATGATGATGATGAGGAGGAGGAGGAGGAGGAGGATGATGATGAGGATGAGGATGAGGGGGATGATGATGATGATGATGTTGATGATGATGACCATGATGATGATTAGGATGATGATGGTGATGATGAGGATGATGATGATGATGATGACGACGATGATGATGAACAATGATGGTGATGATGATGACGATGATGATGACGATGATGATGATGAGGATGAGGATGATGATGTTGTTGATGATGATAATGACGATGATGATGATGATGAACAATGATGGTGATGATGAACAATGATGGTGATGATGATGATGAGGATGAGGATGAGGATGAGGATGAGGATGATGACGACGTTGATGAGGAACAATGATGATAAGTTTAGTTGAAACTTTTCTTTGATTTTATTTTCAATCATTTGCAATGGAATGGTGATGATGAATAATGATGATGAGGAGGAGGAGGAGGATGACAATGATTATGATGAGGATGATGATGACGATGACGACGACGACGATGATGATGATGATGATGATTATCTCGATGACGATGATGATCAACAATGATGGTGATAATGATGATGATGATGATCACGATGATGATGATGATGATGATGATGATGATGATGATGATGATGACTATGGATATGATGATGATTATGATGATGATGATGATGATAGAAATGAGATTTCACCCTCTTACTATAAATACTAATTACTAAATCTTGAAAACTGTTGAAATCTTTAATACACATATAAACACTCATTACACTGATGACCACACACTTGTTTGAAGATTCCTGGTACCAAAGGATCTATTATATTATATGGACCGTACATTTGCAAACATCGATGAACAACCATCCACCCCTCATATCTCTCCCATCTCGCCCCTCATATATCTCCCATAACCATCCCTCCCTTCCCCTTATATTTCTCCTCCCTTCATCCCCCCCATATATGTCCCCTAACCATCCCTCCCTCCCATTATTCCCTCTACACCTTCCTCTCCCTCCTTTGACTAGCCCCCCCCCACCCCCCGCCCTTAACCAATATAATGTTGGGCCATGAGCCACCCCATAGACCGTCTGGATGGAATATTGGGAGTCTAAATGGTATTATAATGGGATAAGGATGTTGTTACTCTTTTTTACTCTCGTACCAAATTAGTTAAGCAAAAACGCATATGCATTATAGCTTATTCATATCGCATTTGCGATATGAATAAGCTATAACGCATATGTGTTTTTTTTAAATTAAAAAAAATCTGCAGGAATAAGGTTTGGCATTATGTTCGAAAATAGCTTCGAACTACCGAACCTATTGGCTAGGACAAATAAACCAGGGCTATTGCTTGTCTTTTAGAACTCTATCAATATGCTCAGTTTAGATGGCGTGTTTTGCTATGACAGACATAATATTTTTTTATGAAAATTTAGAATATTGTAGAGTATGATCTTACGATTCTGAATATGTAATTTTTTCCTTCAAAATTGTGTTTTATTTATTTATAATTATTTTTCTAAATGACACACGTCAGTTTTAAAAAATAGATACATCAATTGTTTTTTATATAACTTTTGATTTCCATCACCATTTCCCAAGAAAACTATATGGTGCACTAGACAAGATCAAGCTCTACAATCTTATATATATAAATCAAGGATTTCATTAATTTTTTCCCCTAAAGTGTTGCACTCGCACATAACGTTTTCATTTCAATATTTTGTGACTTCAATAATTAATAATAAAAATAATAATTCATGAAAAATTATGAATAAATAGTGTTACACTAGGCCCATATGTCCTTCATATGTTTGCAAGATTTTATCCCAATTTGACATCATTTACCTCATATATTGTTGCACCCGCACAAACATATATGTTAAGATGTGCTGAAAATTTGAAAACCCAATTTCACAGAAACTAATTTTGTAATCATTTACACACATTTTGTCTGCATAAATGCTATATATTATGAAAGTTGATTCAATTACCTATCTTTTGTCTTTTTACTTCATCTTCAAATAAGTTAGGGAAGTACCCCTAATTGTCACCTAAAGTCATAGTTTCTAGGTTTTTATAGTATTATGTGGCATCTAAAGTGTATGTAAAGGAGTCCATGATTGTGCACCAGCCCATAAGACACTCTATAATTCATGGGATAAAAGAATTTGTCATATTTGTGACACTAAGAGGGTTGAAGATAGAAAATTATTTCTCATAAAATTCTCACATACACCCACATTAAAGCACAATTTCAAAATATTTGCTACCAATATAAATCCATCTTGATTCCATATCTATCAGGCCCTAAGAGGGATTAAATTCGTTGAGATGTAAAATTTTCCTCAACTTTTTCACCCTAAAAATTGTTTGTAGATCTTGAGTTAATATGGATTAATAGTTGTTTAATATGTAAATTCATCATGCATAGCAAGAATTATCCTAGTTTCATTAATTTTTTTATTTTGAACTTTCCGTGAAGATCAACATTGTAAAATTTTTATTTACTCAATATTGAATTATTTTATTGAAGTGTCACATGTTAGCTCATATTTAAGCATGAGCTTACACTATCCCTCATACCAGACTCTAAAAAGCACCTCTTAACACAACAATATTTACCTTCCTCACATTTTAACTTATCACAATTATGGTGATTTAGGAATGCTTATTTTATATCCTTTTTAGCTAAATTCTTTAAAAAAAACAAGTCATTCATTACCTTTTTTAAGTTCTAATAAATCAAAGTTGATCTCAATGGACATTAATCATCAACATAGTGTTTTTAAACATTTACATTATGTAGTAATATATAATATGTGGAGTCAAATTAAATTTTAACCTTGACAAGATTACAAAAATATTTGCATATCTTTTTATTATCAAAATTTGGAAGGAAGATCATGGCATATGGATAGAAAGTCATTGAAAAATAGCTAAATGCTAGGTAAGATTTAGGAGTTATCATTTAACTATGGACTACCTTGTTAAAAGTTAGGACCATTGTTGAGGAGTGTCATAATAATAAAACCAATCTTGCTTGTTGCTTTATGGACTTTAAAAAATCAATTGACATGGTGCCCATAACTAACCTTTGGAATATATTAGAAGAGCTAAAAGTCACTTTTGAATTGAGAGCTATTGCAATAAAGTTGTATGAAAAGGTTATTTCCAATTTTAGGAACATTGAGGGTTGGTCAGAAGAAAGTACTTGTTGCACCGAAGAGGTGCATTCTATAGCCCAGTAGGGGAGAGATGTGTAACTCATTCTGTGTTCATCCTAAATTTTATACGTGTCCTTTATAAAAAATAATAAAATATTATTAAAAATAACTTGTCAGATTAAATTAAATTTAAATTATTTAGAATTGCATACCTATAAAACAACATAAACTAGATAAACTAATAAACATTGGATTACACATTTCCACTCTAAAAAAGGGTTTGCACAGTGAGATATTTGATCCCTCTCGTTGCTTGGTGAATCCCCTTTTAGATGGATCTATGTTTGTAATATAGGAGTCTTGAGCAAGATTGTCCCCTCTCCCCTACCCTTTTCGGTATATACATTGACAAGTTAGATGGGCTATTTGGAAGATGAAGGTTGTTCCAACATGGCTTTGACTAGTAGAGTCATCATCCTTCTTTATGCTAATGCTATGTTCTTATGGCTAGGAATCCCTATGATCTCTAAAAGCAACTAAAATTTCTCAAGGATTTTTTTATTAGTATGGGTATCATGACTGTTAACACTAACAAAACAAATATTATGATAATCAAATCCCAAAACATCACTTATGTAAAATTCATGTATGATAACAACTTGGAGGAAGTGACTTCATACATATATATAGGAATCGATCTTCATCACAATTTTAATTGTAACGGTAGTATTGAGAAATGGATTAATGGATGATCGAAATTTCATTATGGACTTGGAAATAGTTTTAAATCAACATACCTTTTACTTTAGGATAAGAAGGAACTCATCTTTGAAACTCTCATCACTCTTGTTATCTTATATGGATGTGAAGTTTGGGGTTACATCATCTGTAGAGAATTGTGGACAAAGATAGAGAAAAAACAAAAGTGTTTTATAACATATAATCTCAAAATTATTTTGGTAATACACCATATCCTATCTTCCTCATGTGAATGAGTCTCTACCCCATTTAGATCAACATGGCTATGACTATGTATCTAATGTACAAGAACAAGATAAAAATGTGGGAGGCATGAGGTTTCCTAAGATTACTTCATACTCTAGTCAAAACAACTTGTGACTTAAGCAGAGTTAGCATAAAGATGCCATGTCCTAGCATCATTGAGGTGAAGGAAGAGGTCATCTAATATAAAGACAAATATTATTTTATATAACTTTAAGGAGAAGGTGTGGTGTGATAAAAAAAATGGGTAATAAGAGAAAATTAAGATATTATAAGGAGGTGATTAACCCCATTATAAAAGATCATAAATATTTTATGTCTTAAGTGTCTTAATTAGAAGAAAATAAACATTACTAAAATATAAACAAACTCTCATAAGCTCTATAAAATGCTCTTGGATAGATTTAATTTCTAAAATATAGTAAATATATATATATATATATATATATATATATATATATATATATATTATCTTTATGATACTAAAAAAAAGTTAAATATGTAAACAACCATCATATTAATGAGGTTTGAATATGTAAATAACCATCATCCGAGTCATTAATATATGAGGTTGGTAGCAAGTTTCAAATTTGAAGCCTTCATATCCTTTCAAAGGCCATTTTAAACGTCATAGAAGGCCACAAGGAATTTTACCATGAAAAAAAAATTTAGTTTCATTTACAGCACTTCAATAATGAAATTGAGTAAGCCTTGGTAAATTTGCAACAGAAGGGAAGCTACAAAATTTGCCTATCCAGGGATTCAGTGGACTATGGGAGAGTCGGGAATCAGAGTCTTCCCAAGTTCCCTTGAATAGTCAAATCATGGATGAGGATCTTAGTCCCAATCAACACGGACCATGGTGGGCCACTAGGCTTCCCCAATCAACATGGACCATCGTGGGCCACTAGGCTTCCTAGTGCCAAGTTCAAGTCGGTGAGTCATGATTGTGACTCACGATTCGATGTTCACTTTCAAATCATTTAATGGAATTAGCATGCATTAGTGACTCATCAACTTCATTAAATCTTGGTATGAGATGATGCCACCTGCCAACTCGATTTTCCATCTGTCATCTTATTGTTCACCAAGTCACGTGATCTCACAACTTACAAGTCACTTGAGTATTTGAGTATATGATGTGAAATTAAATACTCATATGAGTCATATCTATGGATGGTGAATTGATTTGAGAACCCTCCACTGTCAAGGATCCGTAAGGAAAAACTACTGGTGTTGTTTTTCGAGTTACAACTTACAAGTTGCAATTTACAATGCATTGAGCAATCTTTGATAGATTTGAACCTAACCTGGTCCAATGGGTATGTAAGTCTCCGGACCAGGGTTTCACCCAGTGCTAGACATTTCTATTATGACCACCACAATACTGGGATGACGGATCTTTGGTAGCAGGCTAGGAGCACGTCGCCCTTTTTTTGTGCTCATGAATCATATCCTATACTAGTTAGTCTAGGATTCTAGGATTTATTCCAATTTCCATTCATTTACTGGGGTCAGAATCATTTGAATCAACACTACCAGTCTCCCATGGTGCACCTAGGCCGCTTAGTCTACCTGTCTCATCGGAGGAAGGGGGTTAGGCCATAGAAACAAAGGCAACTGGAATGGAGGGCCATCCATAGAGAATGGTTGTACAATATGCATATAGTCATCTCTAAAATAAACAAAACAATTTGTCATATACCTAATTGAATATTATCATTACTTAATTTGTCGGGATGCTTACACGATAACTCTTGCACCCGAGCTATTTATGAGGGTTTCCTATGTCTACAATGGCTACGATTTAGAGAGGCTAATTCCCATCATTATAGCACCAGTGGGTTTCTCCTGCAAGTATCACTACTATGTCTCCCCTCCTCACTCACCTCACCTTTTGACTTGAGTCCTCTTCTTCTTCTTCTTCTTCCTCGCGTGGTCTCTCTGATCTACACCCTGAGCACCCTCATAACGAAGAATGATCTCTAAAAGTATCTGGAAACCTTGGGAAAACAATACCCATTTTTCCCTCACCTGCACAGATATATCTATGTTATGTAGAAGCAATTATAAAATGATTTTTTTTCAAATCATGAGAAATACTCAAACATGCATTCGCCTACCTCGGGAAAGGTAAACCAACTCACGAGCACTGGGATATTATGGAATTGAGATTCCGCTGCTTCCAATCGTCTTTCTGTAGAAGGAAACGGTTGCACACTCTAATTCCTCGTTGTTTTGTGCGGTAGGAAACTTGAAGGTTCCACTTTTTTCACAGGTAGGAGCAAGAGAAGCAATGGTAGAACGTTGGGTAGGCTGGATTGAGATTCCCCGAACTTAAAGAGATTGGTGAAGTCTATGAAAAAAAAAATTATTTTGGGTTTACAAGTATAGGGCAGTCGAAGGTTGGGACTCATACTCACAACTTTTCAATTCTAGATGCTTCAATGTCTCCCTAATTTCTATTTCCTCCAGAATATTATGCAGAGCTAAGTTGTCGACTTGGTTGTCGTGAATTTACAGGTATGTATAGCATTTTACACTTGTGTAACATTTTATATGTGGATAAAAGTTTAATGTGTTTCTTGTTGGAGTTCCTTCTGGTTCTATAAATATAAGGGTTTAAAATTTCTCCATCCAAAATGTTGTTTGAAATTTCTTATGTATTATGCGATTGCATTTCCGCTAGACTAAGTCTCGAATACTCAATAGATGTAACCTTAAAAAACTTAGTATTTAAATGAAATCAAAACCAAAATAATGTATACTTTTCATATTCTAGGAGCACAACTTCGTTTAGGTGGAGGAGCAAGAAGAAAGAGCCTTGTATTTGAGTTCCAATTCTGTCAATGTTATTTATCTGCTTGAATTGTAAACATTAGGTTGAAAGAAAGAACAATATTTGAATATAAGTGTTTGAATTGTTCCAATTTTTTTAATGAAATCGAATAGTTGAAATGATAAAATATTTAACAATCGACACTATAAATGTTGTAGACTCTAACCCCTTTGTTTTCTTGTTAGCCTTCTAATAATGGAAACAAGAAGTACAAATTGTCTACCAATATATCTAAACAAGGGAATCCCTCGACGGAGATTCATGAATGAGGGACTGGGAGTGCAATGATCTAGCGAAGAACATGATTTCAACATCCTCATTGTCGCAAACCTCCCAAACATTTGTTTATGATTAGTCTTTCTTGTTGACCTTGGTAGAAACTAGACACCCAACTTGTAGTGATATTTGTTGGAGAATTTGAAGTTCTTCCTTATAGTGGACTAATAAATACTTAACCTTTTCAATAGGGCTAATAAACTCAATATATATTGGAGGGACTATCCATAATCTACCTAAAATTGGGGATTTTGTTTGATCACTTCGAATTGGGGTATAAACTCGATATACATTGGAGGGATTATCCATAATCCACCTAAAATTGGGGCCTTTGTTTGATCACTTTTATTTGAGAATGTGGGGAGGACATGATTCAATTCTAAAAATAACTCTTGAATTTAGGGTTAATAAAAAAGTTTCTCCGTGAAAGCATTAGGTATTACATTCTAGGGTTTTTCTTTTAGGTAGGCCCAATCACACTTGACCAATAGAGCCACTATCAAGCTTAATCAATCCTCCATTCAAAGGTCCTTCCAAATTCCAATGCCTTATTTTATCAACAACCTAACAACCACAACCGAGTATTTCACATCTAAGTTCAATAAACTATATGCTCCAGGGACCGAGAGAGTACATGGTTTACCTCACTAATTCCATGTAAATGTTAAATCACTCAAGATTTCTTCTTATTGTCATTTTTTTTCTAGTGACTTTTTTTAATAAATAATAAAATTTTGTTATACACTTAGAGTTTCAAATGAAAAAAATGATTTATTTTACATGTGAACATTGAAGGGTTAAATTTCTCACCCCCTTCAAAGTGAAATGAGACCCCTTCAAATTTGATCCCTGGTTGGTAGCTCAATTTACAAGACCTTTCATAATTATAAATGATATTAATATTAAGAAAAAAAAATTATAATTATTGGATTTGGTAAAGTTATTATAAGTGTCAAATAATTGAGTTTCAACTTGTCACATATATCTGTGACAAGTTAGTTGTTCAGTGTAAAGTTTATTTTGTAATGATCTAACTTTGTATTATTCATTTGCTATGTACGTTCGTAAAACATTTCGTGAATCATGAGTAAAATTTCGTTGCAGTGCCTTGAAGAAATACCTTACCTGCCAACTGCCAGTACAAAAATCTTCCCGGTGGTCCTCATTTGATTTATCATTCCCAACTGAAATTCATCGAATGAACGTTCACTTCATCAGCAACTGCAATTCATCTAATGAACGTTCGAGAACAGGACATATATGTTGATATTTCAATCCATGTAACTATTGTTTCGTTGACATAGTAGATATGTACAGCAGCAGTCAGATCAGAGAATAACGAATATTACGTGTCTGTGAGACTGCCATTCGAAGCAAGGATCCCTTACAAACCAAGAATCCCAATTATTAATATAATGCGTTCCATTAGGAAGGATAACGATCATACGATTCAATTCAAATGGTTGGTACGTAAGTGTTCTGTGTGCTGATGATTGAAAATTGGAGGAGGATGGGCTCCAAACTCACGCAGAATTGTTAGATATACGATTCCCCAGTCCAGACGAGCCCTTAGCAACCTGCATTGCTCAGTGTTAATTGGGAACTACATCACCAAACTCACTCGCACAGAACACCAATTTGCAGGCCTTGATCATTAAAATGAAGTGTAAATTACAAGGCCAGGAACGAGGCGTTTCTTTTTCCTCGCAGCCAAAGATTAGAAAAGGTCTCTGGTCACCTGAAGAGGACCAGAAACTCAACGATTATATGACGAAGAACTGCCTTCTCGGCTGCTCCTGGAGCTATGTGGCCAAGCAACTCGGTAATTTACATGAAGTACCCACTCCCATTTTAGTTTCAATTTTACTCAATTGTACTTTTTTTTATTTGAACCTCGGCTCATCATGTACAGGTAAGTCCTTATAAATAACCGTGCAATGCTATAATACATCTAACTTAGATACCCTTTCTCTTACTCTTTTCATGCCATTATGGTACATAAAATAAATAATACTGTCATGAATGTCGTGTATACAGACCTGCAAAGATGCGGAAAGAGTTGCAGGCTGCGATGGATTAACTACTTACGGCCTGGCCTTAAACACGGTGGAATTTCTTCTCAAGAAGAGCAACTGATCATACAGTTACAGGCCATTCTGGGTAACAGGTTTCCAACTTCTCCATTCCTACATCTTCACTCTCCATTTTCTGATTTCTCTACTAGCAATTTGTTCCCAACTTTTCTGCTATTCCTTCTATTGAATTTCGAGATAATCTTGATTGAGGACGCAGGTGGTCTCAAATTGCTGCCCATTTGCCCGGACGTACTGACAACGAGATCAAGAATTACTGGAACTGTTCCATCAAAAAGAAGCTCAAATTGAAACACAGGCTCCCATCCTCCACACAAGCCAACGGCAGCAACAGCAGAGAACCTGATTTCCCCTCACAATCCAATCATACATGCAATACCTATTCAGAGTCTGCGGTTCTCTCTGCCAAGCAGCTCGACGTCATGCCTGAAGGGTACCTGCAGCTGGACGGCATGCCTGAAGGGTACCTGCAGTCGGTTAATGACGTCTTTAATGTAATGGCCAATGGAGAAAATCAGCACTCTTGTGTTCAGGACTTATTGGATTTAAAGTATAAAGAAGTACAGCATAAAGTGTTTCCAACTTATCCAAACCCTATTAACAACCAGCTAATTTCTTATTCTCAGCTGTGGATTGCTTCTAGTCACATCGATCAGAGCTCCTCTCAGGGTTTTACATCTCCGAGTCTGCAAGCGCAAGATCATACTTATAATGGTGCAAAATCATCAAGATGCGATCAGTTAATTGACTTGTCGACATTGCCAAGAAATGAAGCGCCTGGCTCCGCCAATAACGCTCTTGGCTACACCACCACCATCACTGCTCTTGATATGGGTGACTCGTTGAAAAGTAAAATTGAAAGCCCTGACCAGATCATGATTAATGAAAATGAGACCATCGACTATTCGCCGTTCGCATCATCTTCTGGATCAATAAATGCATGGAGCGCCAGTCATTCCCATTCAAATGCATCAGATTTTACTGATGTTTATCCAGGAGCTTATACCACAGCTAAGGAGGTGGAAGATTACGTGAGCCAGTTCCATTATCGGAAGACTGCACATCAGCCATGTCAGCCACTTAACATTGATCAGTGGTTTAACATTGATTGCAAGGATTATGTAAATTTGACATATGGTGAATTCAGCTTGGGAGTACCAACGTATAACAGCTTTCAGTTGTCTCATCAAATGGGAGGAATGCAGGTTGGCGATCATGGGGTTTGCTCAACAATTGCGAATGAAGAATTGCCTCATCAAATGGGAGGAATGTAGGTTGGCGATCATGGGGTTTGCTCAACCATTGCGAATGAAGAAGCCAAAGCAACACAGAAAGAGGAGGAAGCGTGAAGGGGAAGCAAACCATGCTTGGGCACGAGAGGAGCATCTGTACAATATCCAATATGATCCTGCTACTTCTTCAGATCTCAATTAACACTGTTTTACATATATAATTAGGAAATGTAATGCATTAATCCTACACCGTCCCTCCCGTCCTTTAAAATAAAGGAATCTAGTTTACTTGTACAGAAAATAAAGCCATTGATAGCTCGTTACATAATCAGTCAACAGTTTGTTGATGGCCCTTTTATTAGAGGAAGAATGCTTTTATATATATATATATATCAGTTTTTATTTGTCTAGCATCAACGAGCACGTTGATCTCTCTTTCTTCGATTTTTATATATCAGTTTAGTTCCCGGCTCATTTCATATTGTGCTGACGGTATTCATATTTCTTGTAAATGAATATTATCTGTACTGGGGATCCTCAGCTTATACATATGGTTTTATTTTTGTTGATAACCATTGGAGTCGTGAGCAGCCCATATTTAATGGGTTGGATTGTAGTTCCTTTTATTTATATTTTTGGTTTCTGGGGCCGTTATGCTTTTGTTATTGTGTTGGTTGTGGAGCGACGGACTGTTGTCGATTGGCCTCAATTTGGTTATTTTGTTTTGTTTCTGTCATGTCCGCTGAATGGTAGAGATTAGTGGCTACATGCTGAGATGTGGGCGAAAATTAGCCTGATCTCAAGCTGTAGGTTAATTAATGTGTTAGTAGCACGCATTCTGTTCGCTGGATTTTAAGTAGTTTGAGATTTGACATAATGTTTATTGCTAGTAATTGACTTGCACATTAAATATTGATTACCTTCTACCATTCAGCTTACCGTTCTTACAATAAGTTTCCAAATTATGCATTATATACTTCATAAACAATAAGAAGAATTGATGTCTGTTATGTCACTTACACAAACTTCCCAGAAACAAGCAGGTTTTGTGTTACTTGTCAATATTAACAATCTCCACCTTGAAACAAAATTTTCTATTACTTTGCCCATGACTGTTCATTACCGCATTTTTAAGCAAAGAGAAGCCACACACCATCATAGCTTCTCTAACAACCCTGGTTTTGTAAACATGTATGCACAATTTTCTATAGTATGAACATTTTTCAAATCTACTTCACCTTCACTAATGACTTGTCTTACAAAATGGTACTTTATATCAATAGGTTTAGTCTTATTATGGTAAGTTAGATTTGTAGCCAAATGTATAACACTTTGAATGTCACAAAAAACTTCCTCCCAATTTTACCAATTTTACCAAGAAGACTTTTCAACCAAATTGCCTCTTTGCAAGCATGTCAGGCAACAATGTATTTTGCCTATGTAGTGGACAAAGCAATTGTTTCCTAAAGCTTCGACTTCCAACTTATTGCTCCACCTGCAAAAGAAAAGACATAACCTGAAGTAGATTTCCTCTTGTCCAAATCACCTACAAAATATGAATCAATATAACCACATACAAAACCATTGTTAGTGCTAAAAGTAATGTAATAGTCACTTGTGCCTCTAAGGTACCGAAGCACCCATTTCAATACATTCCAATGTTATTTTCCTAGATTTTTCATGTATCTATTGACAACACCTATTGCATGTGAAAAATTAGGTCTAGTGCTTACCATTGCATACATCAAACTTCCTACTTCATTAGCATATGGAATTTGAGACATATAATCCTTTTCTTCAACAGTACTAGGACATAAACCTAGAGAAAGCTTAAAATGGGAATCCACAATAAACCCAACTATTGACTGGCTTCGCTGAACCTTGGTGTGTATTTGGCTATGTGTGAGCCTGTTGTTCCCTTTTTCTTTGTGGAAGTCATGCTCAGCTCGGGGGTGGCAGTTGTGCTGAGAGATTGATGAGCACATATGGCCTATGGTTGGGTGGAACGTTGCAACGACATAGCTAGTCGGTTGAGGAAACTCAATTTTAAGATAAGTGCTCTCTTGCATTTAATTTCTGTAATGTATTGTTTTTAAAAATTATTATGAACATATTGAATGTATGAATGTATTTGCTTCCGCTATATTTTCTTGCATTATGCATCTACATATGTCTTTTATGTCAATGCATTCTTGATTATGTTCATGGGGCTAGATTCCCAGTTAGATAGCACCAGCAGTAGTCGTGTTCTCTCCATGGCGAGAGGGGAAGAGGGGACGTGACAAGTGCTAACACAATACCACAGGGGATTCACCTTGTTGACCAATATCTTATCACGTTCATTCATAAAGGCATTTTTTTAATTGTGAAAAATAGGCTCAATATCTTGTAGCTGATATTAAGGGGGCATTAAGGGGGCAAGGATTAGGATATGGGGGATTTATAGATTTTGGGGGTATAAAAAGGGGTATCTAGTAAAAATAGGGAATATTTCGTAAAATAGAGTTTTTTAGTATAAATATGTATTGGGAGGGGGGCCTCAAAAAAAAGGATTTTGGTAGGTACTTTTCAATATCTAGTGAGAATATGGGTATTCTTTAATATCTTGTGAATGAAAGCGCTATAACATGTTTTCGTTGAGTGAATACCTCATGCACAATAAAAAAAGATATAAGTTTAACAACTAGTGAAAAAACCTCACGATAGTTAATACCTTCCATCTAAGTATACCCTTTTGCGACCAATCTGGCTTTGTATCTTTCAATCTTACCATCAAATCTATTCTTCAATTTGAAAACCCATTTATATCCAACAACTTTTCTACCTTCATGGAGTTCAAGCATTTCCCAAGTTTTGTTTTTTCTACAGGGAATCCATTTCTTCTTTCATTTCCACGTTCCATTTAGTATTTTCAGCACAATCATTGACTTCCTTAGTGACAGGACGGTTCTCCATCACCAATAAACAAGGAAACAAAAGAAACAAAATCTTTATACCTCTTAGGCAAATTCTTCTCCCCTCTAGATCGTATCAGTGTAGATTGTGGAATTTCCACGCTTTCTTGAACCTCTTCAACATATTCTATGACTTCACTATCACCAGAAACTTCTTCTTGCTTCCTTAAGTCATGAGAAGATTCGGTCTCTAATTGAACTAGTCATGATAGTACTTTATCCTCTTCCTTAAAAACTTTTAAATTTCCTGATTTCGTTAGAGAATATTCATTAAAAATTACATCTCTGCTAATGGCGATTTTGTGGGTGCTAGGATCCTACAACCTATATCTTTTTGTCATGTCATCATAACCAACAAAGACACATTTCTTTGACCTAGTGTCTAACTTAGAACGCTGATTTTTGGGAGTAAGGGCATAATCTTCACAACCAAATATTTTCAAATTTGAATAATCACAGAGATGACCAGTCCATACCTCTTCCAGAATTTTACAATTTATTGTCATTGATGGTGATCGATTTATTAGATAACCAACAGTGGAAACTACTTCTGCCCACAACTCTTGTCCCATATTAGCATCATTGAGCATGCTTCTTGCTCTTTCTAGAAGAGTCTTATTCATGCATTCTGCAATGCCATTCTGTTGAGGACTGTATACATTTGTTTTATGTCTTACGATCATTTCGACTTTGTAATATTTACTAAATTATAAAGAATAAAATTCACCTTCATTATCCGTCCTTAAACATTTGATTGTTCTACCAGTTCTTTTTTCCACCATAACTCTAAATTGTTTAAACGTGTTAAACACATCAACTTTGCTTTTCAAGGCATAGACCCCAACGTTTCTTGAAAAATCATCTATAAACAATACAAAATATGTTGCTCCCCCATAGGAAATAGTAGGAGATGGACCCCACAAATCAGAATGAATCATAATTGAGAACACTTTTGCTAACATGACTACCTGTTTTGAATTTTTGTCTACACTGTTTTTCAAATATACAATGTTTGCAAAACATCAAATTCAAATATTTCATTGGAAGTAATTTTCGATTTATTAATACTTGTTTCCCTTTCTCACTCATATGACCAAGCCGTTGATGCCATAAATGAGTGGAATTTGTCACCTCTTCAGATACAAATGGCACTTCATTAACTTGAGTTCTTCTAATTAATTTGTAAAGGTTTCATGTATTCAACACCTTCATGACTACTAAAGAACCCTTGGATACTTTTAGTACACCATTTAAACCTTTAAATTCATGGCCAACCGAATCTAGAACTCTTAAAGAAATTAAATTTTTCTTCAGTTCAAGTACATGTCTAACATTTGTTAATGTTTTTTATAATACCATCAAACATTTTAAATTTTATACTTCCATCCCCAACAGTTTTACATGAAATATTATTTCCCAAAAGAACTATACCATCATTAACGGTTTGATAGGAAATAGACCACACTCTATGAGGGAAAACATGGTGTGAAACACCAGAATCCAACAACCATTCTTCTTTGTAACCAGAAACACTAGATATAGACAAAACCTCATCAATAATACATGTACCATATTCGACTTGATATGCGGCTATCTTGAAATCTTCTTTCTTGGATTCCTGTTGTCGTTTCCAACAACCCTTCTTGAGATGGCCATTCTTGTTACAGTACCAACATTTTAGTTTTCTCTTTTTGCCTTTTGATTTGACCTTGATGCACCTCTTGAATTTTCTCCTCTTTCTCTGGATCGACCTCTAACAACCAATGCTTTTGGTGTAGAGGTTTGAATATTAGACTTTCTTCTCAATTCCTCGGATAACAAAACTCCAACCATAGTATCAAAATCTAGAGATTCAGATGGACTAAGGATAATAATCTAGAGATTCAGATGAACTAAGGATAATAAAAGATACTACATATTCAAAGATTCAGGTAAAATACACAACATGTTAACAACATAATTATCTTCTTCTTCAATTTTAACATCCATAGTACTCAACTGGAAAATAAGAGTATTAAACACATTTAAATGGTTTGCAATTTTCATACCGTATAGTTGTCTCTTCAAGTAGATCATATTTGTCAAAGATTTCGTCATATACAAACTTTCTTACTTGCTCCATAGGCTTGTTGCTGACTTTTCTTCAACAATATTAAATAATACATTATTCGCAAGACATAACCGAATTTTGCTAAGTGCTCTGACATCTAATTTCTCCCATTCATCATCTAGCATATGTTATGGGATTCTTTCTCTTACCATCTAATGCTTTATGCAACCCTTGTTGTGCTAATAGATCCGACATCTTTAATTTCCACAACTCAAACTTATTTTTCCCACTAAACTTCTCAATTTCAAATTTAGTACTAGACATTGTTGTGATCAATTTTTTTAATTAAAAATAAATAGTTATACCTTATCTACTCTCTGAGTTCTCTGGCCCTTCTTTCTGCTTTCTGGAGATACGTATGCAAACATACATGCCCTCCTCTTCACGGGTCCAGTAAACGGAGTTTTCTTCCAGCGAATAGTTGGTTACTACACGACTTTCCATTATACTTATTCACATGCAGGAATAGGATTTTTTCACCGTTTTGCTGACGACTCTCTTCTCCATAGTCCAATAGCGACTACCCTCCTCTTCACAGGATTTCTTCTCCACAGTCCAACAAAGCATCCTCTTCACAGTTTCACTGACGACTCTCTTCTCCATGGTCCAACAATGGCTCCTCTACTCCTCCTCTTCACAGACTCTCTTCTCCATAGACAACAATGATTAGCAGCCAAACATGTGTTTCTCCCTGACAACGACGATCAACAACAAACAGATGTTTCTCCCCGATGGTGACGATCAACAGCAGAAGGGCATCAATAGCAAAAGGGTCCATCAACGCTCTCATTTCCCAGACGGACTCTCTTCAGACGGGCTACAGACGAGCTCCTCCTCTACATGTTTTTCCACCTCATCATGTTTTCGTACTCTTCCTCTTCACGTTTTTATCTTCTCTCACGGGCTCTAATACCACTTGTTAAATAAATAGAGATAGAAACAGAGATAAACACCAATATCTAATGTGGTAAAATCCCATAACAGGAAACGTCCACGCAGGAACAGTAATGATTCTTCATTATCAACATGGAGATTACAAGACATGCCCTTTCTACCATTCAACCCACCGCTCTTACAATACGTATCCAAACCATACACTATATACTTCATAAAAAAAAGTCACATGAGAAGAACAATTGCCGGTTATGCCAGCTACAGAACTTCCCCTAAACAAACAAGTTTTGTGTTAGCTGACAATATTAACATTATTCTTGGTCGATGACTACATCCAACTTTGTGATAAAATTAGGATCATTACAATATAACGAAAGCTTTTCAACAAATAGTATTTTGGGTTTCTTCTTCCAACTAACTTACCTTTAAAGAAAAATCAACCAAGATGGCCATGATGAAAAAACCCACACCTTTAGTGAACTGAACTGAATGAACTAATAGCAAAAATTAACCTCAAAAAGCACTTTTGGCACTTTTTCACATCCATGTGGGAAATATTTGAAAAGCAATGCATTAATGCTACGCGCCATTGATCGCTGGTATCCCAAGTTTGTTGGTACGCCCACCAGACATATGCCATGCTTACATCTTGAATGCATGCCATCGCTTTACGTCATCTATTGCAACAACGGTTGCTTTCATAACTTTTAGTTTCTTAATATATAGACAGCCTCAAAGAAACAAAGGCTGAACTGGTCTCCATACACTTCTTTGACTGTTTATTATCCTTTTCATTCTTCCCAGTGACTGTAATTTGTAACCACTTATTTTGACTCGTCAATTTTTCCCTGATAAAGTCTATGATATATCTCAATCTTTAACAGCAAGGGAGATGAGATGTTTTACTGTTGCACTGAATGGACACATTTTCACCTGATATGTCACTATTTTATTTTCTTGTGATTAGATGTATCGATCATTTAACCGAGGCAGATGATCCGTTGTTATAACTTTCTATAGCAACTAGTGTTTTCTTGTTGCAGCTACAACAAAATTATAGATGTGTTATCTTTTATGTTTAAAAAATATTAAAAAGTTTATACCATAACCAAAGTGGAATTGGGAGAGTATTTGGAGTATTTGCTAGTTTCCACTTTAGGGAAAGAATTCCCACAGTCAACGCTTAGCACGAGAATAGGCTGGTTATAGCACCAACCAAAGCCTCCTACTACGAATGACAGCCAGTTTCACTGAAATATAAATATAAAAAAAAAAATATGATAATAATTTTTTTAATGGTGATTCATCAACTTCACGGTTATATTTATGGAATGAACATATTTATCCTATTAATTAAGAATCAAGGTATCTTCAATGTCCATCATATCATAACATGTTGTAAGCTAGATTCCAATGTTCATCATAACGTATTGTGAGTTAAATTTCAATATGGGTAGGAAGTATTGCAATCAATGCTTCTAACCACCCAATCTAAACTTTGTTGACTAGATAATATAATAATAATAAATATAATTTAATTTTAAGAAATTGGTATTATTATATTTATTTTTGATAAATATAGTATAACATGTCAAGATTTAGGTGATGTTTGTCTTCTATGTGGTGGAGTTAATAAAACTTTGTTGAATGATCTGAAAAAGTTTTTTATAGTTAGCTATATATATATAAAAATAAATAAATGTAAAAATTAAACAAAATATAATTTTAATTTTAATTTAGATAATTAAACTAATACTATAATCTAGTTCATTTACAATACGAACTCCAATCATAGGAACTATAGGAGAATCAATAGTAAGTTCTCAACCTTTCATGAAAAAGAGAGCTTCTTGGAGCAAATGGTGAATTGGCGATTTAACGTAATTCTTGGTTGATGGTTGCTTGGGAGGTGTAGAGGATGGGCGTTCTGGTGGGTGCAGCGATCGATTTTTGCTACAGAAACCATAGTTGGATCTCAATAACACGGTATTAAGGATTATGGTGGCTTCGTCGATGGAGATGGAACCTAGCATGTACAGGAGTAGGGCTGCGATGGGTGTATGAGGGTTTGCCTGGGAATCGTTTGGGTGGGGATATTGTAGAGCTGAGTCAACTGAGGGCTTTTTCTGTGGCGGTTAGGAGATATTTCTTGGGGGTTTGGGTTGGATTTTGCCAGGTTTGGGGTGTATTGGAGGGGAGGTATGGAGGAGGAGGAGGTGGATTACACCTCGGATGGTGATAATGAAAAAGAAATTTTAGTGGTAGGAGATCTTTCTGGGGCTTTGGATAGTCGAGGGACATCTGGACCTCTACTGCCAGGGGAGGGGCCAGGGGTTATCTCTGGGCAGGTGGATGTTGTAGGGCTGGAAAGGAGTGAATCTGCAAGGCTGTCGTCTGAGGGCTTGGAGGCAGTTCTTTTCAAGACCTCGGAGGGTTTGGGTTTGGAGCAGCAAGACCTAGCCGGTCTTCTTGGACGTACATTGTCCCCACAGGCGGGTTATTTTACTAATTTCCCTGCATTATCTTCGGAATTCCCAGTGGAGGGTTTTTCTCCTGTTTTTGGAGGCTGTTTTCAGCAGCAGAGCTTGGTGGGTGATATTGGTTCTTTCTCGGTGGGGGCTTTGGTGGGGTCTGAAGCTGGTCAGGGGCTAGATTCGGCTCAAGGTTATGGCGATGGGGAGATACCTAGGGTGGCTGTCTCCTCCAGTGGACCTGCGGTGGCGGTGTTGGGAGGCCATGAACCTGAGGCTGAATCTTTTTTAGCCAATAAACAAGGGAGGATAGCGTCGAAGGGTTTATCCAAAGGTCCTAAAGCAGTAAAAAACAGAAAGCGTAGGGACAAGCTCGTGCTGGGGATTGATGTGTCGATGGAGGAGGCTGAGGATATGTCCATGATTGCAGTGGTTGGGCATGTCCGGGGTAAACGGTTTGGCCGTGGTTTTCTTCGGAGATGGGGGGACGAGCAGTGGAAAACTCTGATGGAATCGGCCCCTGAAATTCGGGTCTTAACTAAAGGCTGGTTTTCTTTTATAATGCACAGCAAAAGGGAGGTAGATGCTGTCATGGAAAGGCAGTGGACTATGCAAGGGATTCCAATTGTTTTGAAATGATGGACACCCTTTTTTGATGCACAAAAAGAGAATATTTATCAGGAGCCCTTGTGGGTAAAACTTCCAGGATTCCCTATGCATTTATGGAATGAGAAACGCTTTGCAGAAATTGTAAATTATTTGGGAGAATATGTGTGTGCTGATTTATCTTTTATGGAGACTGGTAAATATTCAGTGGCAAAAATTATGGTTAAGATCGACCTGCGTCTCGGCCTTTCCTCAGAGATCACTGTACAGACGAGGGATGGTGATTTTGTTCAAATTCTTGACTATGTGGGTGTGCCGTTCAGGTGTCACCGTTGTCATGCTTATGGACATTTGGTAGCTAGCTGTCTGCTTCCCTTTAAGACCAATAAACCGTTGATTTCGGAAGGGATTGATGCTTCTAAGGAGGTGGGGGTTAATGCTGCTGTGAGGGTTAGAAATTATGGGCTTTCAGAAGGAAGGACAGTGGCCAACGAACCAGTGATAAATATTTCTTCCAGAAAACTTCCATTTTCATCAGATGGGATTTTGTGCGAGGTGGATAATGCAAAGAAGGATACTGGAGGATTAATTGCTGACAGACAGGGGGCGGGGGAACATGCTTTGGTCTCTTCAGGAACCAGGCCGATTTCAGAGCAGGCTACCTTTCGAGGGGTTGCATCATCGAATCCTTTGGGTATGTCTTTTAGTCCTTCTACTGTTGTTTCTTCTTTTACTGTCTCTGCTGATTTGGGGGGAGTTTTGTCTGCTGGGTCTCCTTTGGCTAGTCCGGTTATCCATTATCCGGTTGTCTCTTGTCCAATGTTGTCCACTGATTATGCATTCTCCCCTTCCATTGTTTCTACTAATTCCTCTTCCATCTCTGAAGGAAAAAGTATCAGATATGCCCTTAGAAGTAGGGAGATATCCTATGAAGGGTCGGGGGGGAAAGGTCTTCCTGATTTATCCATGAGTGTGATGGGGAAAGGTCGTGGTAGAAAATCCCTTTTGTCCATAGCAAAAGATCGGGAAAAGGTGGATTTAGGGATGGGGAAACAATCTTCAATTGAATGGGCACTTAGAGCAGTAAAAGCCCAGGCGGGGTCTCCCAAATGAAAGTAATGTCCTTTAATTGTCAGGGTTTGGCGAGTCCCCTAAAAAAAACGTCTCTTCGAAGGCTGGTGGAGTTAAATCAGCCAGATGTTATTTTTACTACAGGAAACTTTGGGTTGTAGTGAGGAGGTTGTTAGGGTTTTAGAAACATTGCTTTCTGGTTGGAAGTTTGTGGCTGTGGATGCTAGGGGCCGCTCTGGAGGTTTGGCCTCGGGGTGGAAGGTTCAAAGCTGCAGATGTGACTGTTTTTGGGGCATTAATTCTGGTGTGGGGTTGGAAGTGTGGGACTCTGAAATTGGGAAGACCTTCACGATTGTAAACATTTATGGGCCATATTTGAATAGAGCAAGCTTTTGGGACTCTTTGTTAACTATGGACCTATTTGATGCCTCTGAGGTAATTTTGGGAGGAGACTTTAATCTTACATTGGGAGCCTCTGAGGTATGGGGGCCTAGAGCTGTTCAGGATGTACTGAAAAAAAATTTCATACAAGCTTTTGCGAGGAAGGATCTTCTGGACATACTCCCGCCCAAGCTTGTCCCTACCTGGAGAAATAAGCGAGCAGGGGAACAAAGGGTAGCCAAGAGATTAGATTGATTCTTGGTGACTGAATCCTTGGCCCTTGGGGTGGAAATTGTTAGGCAGTGGGTAGAGACAGGAGGGATTTCTGATCACTGCCCTATTTTTTTGGAATTTAGGGGTCGTAGGAGGAAGCCCCCAAGTCCATTCAAATTTAATTCCAGCTGGTTGAAAGAAGAGGGTTTTCAATCTTTGGTTAAGGAGATGCGGAATCCTCGTCCTCAAAACTCTCTGGAGCATGCAGGGGTACATTTTTATCAAAATATGAAATGCTTAAAGGAGGATACTATCTCTTGGGCTCATGCTAAGAGGGTGATTGATGATCTGAAATTGAGGAACTGTGAGTTGGATATTGACAGGTTGCTTCATAGTTGGGGGATGGGGTTTTTGGATGAAGAGTCTAAGGATCTTCTCCTTTCTTTGGAAAAGATGCGGAATGTGATTCTCTGTGAGCGAGAAGAAATGTGGAGGTTGAAGAGCAGAGCAAACTGGCTTCAATGTGGTGATGAGAATACAAAATTTTTTCAAGCTTTTGCAAAGGGGAGAAAATGTTCTAATTCCATTTGGGATTTGTCTTCGGCAGAAGGGGTACAGGTGTCCAGTTTTGAGGGGCTGGTTGATTTGGGTGTTCGATATTTTGGGGATTTGTTCTCTGCACAACCTGGGGCTAATATTGCTGAGGTCATTCGGGTGGCACAGCTCTTCCCCCGATTTGTGGATGAGGAGGAAAGCAGGAGCTTGATGGGGGAAGTTTCGATGGAGGAGTTGTCTCGGGTACTTCACTCATTTCAAAAAGATAAAAGTCTGGGGCCTGATGGTTGGACTATTGAATTCTTCTTGGGTTTCTTTGATTTCTTTGGTGAGGAGCTATTGTCAGACGTTGAGGAATCTCGAAAGGCTGGGTTTATACATGGCCCGCTCAATACTAATTTTATTGCTCTTATCCCAAAAGTAGATAAACCTGCAAATTTTGAGGATTACAGACCTATCTCACTGTGCAATTGTTTATATAAGATCATCTCTAAGGTTATAGCAAAGAGATTCAAATCTTTTTTGTCTCAACATATTTCTAGTGAGCAATTTGGGTTTCTGGAGGGTCGTCAAATTCATGAGGCTATTGGAGTAGCCCAGGAAGGCCTACATACTTTGAAAACTCAGAAACAGAAAGGAGCAGTGATCAAGATTGATCTCTCCAAGGATTATGATCAGGTCAGTTGGCTTTATCTTAGGATGCTGCTTACTCATTTGGGTTTCTGTTATGAATTCGTGAGATGGATTATGGCTTGTATTAGTACGGTGAGTTTTGCAGTCCTCATAAATGGTGTTGCTAGCCCTTTCTTCCATGCGGGAAGGGGTCTTAGACAAGGCTGTCCTCTTTCTCCCCTCTTGTTTCTCCTTGTTGCTAAAGGTCTTAGCCACTTTATATTGGCATCCAAAGCAGAAGGAACTTTTCGTGGTACTGCCATTTCCCAGGTTTTGTATATTACACATCTACTCTTTGTTGACGATATTTTGATTTTCACTAATGGTTCAAGTCAGGATATTGATAAGGTATCTGAAGGATTAGCCCTTATTCAAGCTGTTGCGGGCATGGTGGTAAACTTTGAAAAATCCACTATATCATGCTCGAATTTGTCTGAGCAGGAGACAAATAGAATTGCTCTTCATTTTTCTTTTAGAATTTTGGATTTGGATGCTGGGTTAAAGTATCTGGGGTTTGTTCTAAAGCCTAACTCGTACCTGAAGGCTGATTGGTGCTGGTTATTGACAAAACTGGAAAAAAGACTTCAATGTTGGAGTCATAAATGGCTCTCTCGTGCTGGGAGGCTGGTTCTGATAAAATCTGTTTTAGAAGCGATACCTGTCTACTGGATGTCTCTTGCTTGGATACCACGGGGGATTCTTGAACAGATTCGCAGATTATGTTTTTCTTTTCTATGGAGAGGTAAGAATGAACATCGGTCTTGGGTGTGGGTGAGGTGGGAGAAAATTGCTATTCCAAAAGCTTTGGGAGGGTGGGGGTTAAAAAATATTTTCCTTTTTGCAAAGGCTTTAGGAGCAAAAGTCTCATGGAAACTTATACATACATAGAGTCTGTGGACTAGTGTGGTGTATCATAAATATATTGCTCCTTTGACTCTCATTGAATGGATTAGGTTGGTGGACAAATCTTGGCCAAATTGTTTAGTGGTCTGGAGAGCAGTGATAAAACATTTTGATCTGGTGGGTTCTGGTTTGGTGTGGAGAATTGGTAATGGGAGAATGGTTCGAATCGGGATTGATCCCTGGGTAGGCTGTGGGAGGGCAAGGGTACTTCCTGAGGCACTGAGATTATACTTGGCAACTAGAGGGTTTCATTTTATTGTTGATATTGAGGATAAGGAAATTTCTTCATTATGGCATCAAGGCTGGATTAGTGCTCAGGGACTTGACATTCAAAATGATATGCTGGAGGAATGAGAGGGATATATAAGGTAGTTAAGGGATTCAAATGTCAGACTGACTAACCGAGAGGATAAATTGATTTGGGACTATCATCCTTCAGGTTGTTATACTCCTAAACATGGATATATTCAGCTCAATGTTTTGGATCATAATCGAGAAATGGTTTGGTGGTGGAAACAGCTGTGGAAGCTAAAATGTCCGGGTAAGGCAAAGTTACTATTCTGGGCTATATTGGAAAATAAAGCTCCAACATGGGACATTCTGAAAAAAAGATTTATTGAAGGTCCTGGTTTTTGTGTGCTGTGTAGGAAGGATGAGGAAACTATACAACATCTTTTTGTACTATATGGAATGAAGTGGGCAAACAGTTAGGTTACATCGGGGGCTGGCAGGGGGATTCTGCTCTCATTGCATTTCAAAACTAGTGGGCTGGGAAAAAATATCTTAGAGCTGTTCCATGTATATTTGCTTAGGGGATTTGGATTACCCGAAACAAGATAAATTTTCAGGACTGTCGAACTCCAATGGAGTCTGTTGTGGCTCAAATTGTTTTCATAATACAACATTTCAGGGAACCTGAGAAACTTCATAAGCATAGGCTTGTGCGAGAGGAATTGATAGAAAAAACTCTCCCATGGGGCTACTTTGATGGAGCTTCACAAGATCGGCAATTGAGTTGTGGTGGGGGTGGAGTTCTATACAAATCAAAGTCTCATTTTTTTCATTTTTCAGCTGGATTAGGGAAGGGCACAAACAATTATGCTGAATTAATGTCCCTCAGACTTTTGCTTTTATTTGCTTTGGAACAGGGGTGTTTGTCATTACAGGTTTTTGGTGACTCTATGTTAGTTATTGAATGGGCAAAAGAGACTTTTCAGTGCCATGTGATGATACTTTTACCTATTCTGGAGGAGGTTTTTTGCATAAAACAACATTTTAATTATATTTCCTTTACTCATGTCTATAGGGAACGGAATGGGGTGGCTGATCAGTTATCCAAGGAAGCGATGCAGTGGCATTTAGACTTTGGAAGATGGAGGATAACTGTACACTCTGGCGAGGCTTCTTTCAGCTATTATCATCGGCCTTTTAATGATTTAATTTTGGCTCAGCATTGACAATTTTTTACACTAATATTGTATGGGACAGTCTAAATATGTTACTGTGGTTATCGGGCTGCTACAAGTTTTGAGGACTCTGTTTTAAATTGGAATATAGGTTGGGATAGGCTTTCAGCTTATTGATGCTTATCTATAGACAGTATTTTCGCTTTGTGAAAACAAATGAACGGGTTTCTTTTTGTGATTGGCCTGTGTATATGACAGATCAGGATCGAGTGAAATGTTTCAAAGAGCTCGGACATTCCTTGTGTTTTGATAAACATATCTATAACGCTTATATTTTATTTAAAAATTTGCTGACAACAATATATGTGCTGTGTATGGGACAAAATTTGATGTGGTATCGTGAAGCTACAGGGATATGTAGTTATTGCTGTTTACAGGAGGATCGATGCAGTTTTTCATCGGCCTTTTATAAATTTTTGGCTCAGCATTGACTGTTTTTTGCACTGATATTGTATGGGACAGTATAAATATGTTGCTGTGGTTATCGGGCTGCTACAGGGGCTTAGCTATAGTGGACAGAGTATATGACAGATCAGGATCGAGTGTAATGTTTCACAGCTGGGACTTTCCTTGTGTTTTGATCAACATATATATAATGCTTATATTTTATATGAAAATTTACTGACAGCAATATATGTGTTGTGTCTGGGACTAAATAACTATTTGGATATGTAGTTATTGGAGTTTTACAGGAGGATCAATGCATTCAGTTTTGGATAGGATATCCATGCGTTGATATGTGGATTTTACTGACAGGGACAGTATTTGAGATACTATAGGAGGGGTATTTGTTTATGATTTTGCTGTTATGAGCAAATGAACTGGTTCAGGATCATATTTTGTGACATGATTATATGTGACAGGATTATCAGCAATGTATACTTGTTGCAGTGTTATTTCTAGTTACAGGTTGGTTATTTTTTTTGTGATTTTTGTGTGATATGGTGACAGATCTTAAAGACAATGTAGGGATCCTTAGTGATCTTACTACATGTACAGATGTAATTTTGTTCAAATTTTGAAATAAAATTAGGAATTTTTTCCGAGGAAAAAAAAAAGGTTCATTTACAATATTTAATTTAATTTTAAATTTGGATGTTTAAATTTAATATTTTAATTAGAAGATTTGTTTTTAGTTATAAACATATTAAATAAAAGATGTTTTATTTTTGAATTTATAAATATATTAGTAATTATCACACTAATATTAATATTAATTGGTATAGTCTAAATATTCTATGTTTTCAATGTTTTTCAAGTATATTTTCCATTTTATTTTGTTTGGAGTTCAATAGAAAATCTTTAAAAAGTCTTAGAATCACATATATTATTTATGAGAATTGCATAATCAAGATGCTATAGAGGTATTCAAAGGTGTTGAAACACAATTTAAACATTTGCAAATTTAATTTTTACAAAAAAATATTTTCAGAATTGATCAAAACCCACCATAAAATACAAAACATAAAATAAATGCAATCTTCATATTAATATATGATAATTTATATATTATTATATTTGAAATTTATATATTATTAACATGTTAAATATACATACACATTAATTAAAATTTGAATGAGAATCATATTAAATAATAAATAATTATTAAAAATATTTTAATAATTAATTAATTTATATTTATTATTAAAAATATTTTAATCAATAATTAATTTATAATGATGGGTATATGTAATTAAATAATATTAAAATATTGACATAGTTATTATATAATTGAACATATATTATTATCATACCCTAAAAGTCACGTTCGTATTTAAAGGGGTAGGGTTAACCATGGATGCTCGATGTATTTGGGGATATTTTACGAAACCTCCTAAGGTATGCCAAAGTTGTCTGGTGTTCTTTGTCAAATCGATGTAGTAGTTTTGTGTATTTCTCAGAGGGGTTGAAAGCATGAGGCCAAACCTCGCTTGCACCTAGTGTGCGTCTGCCATTCCAGAGCGTGCAACTCATGGCGTCACCTCATCTTCAACCAGGGACGATTGTCATAGGCTTCTACGGCTCTGGAACTCGCCCCCTCTCTCTTAGTTTGGATTTGGGTTTTCTGTGTCTATCCTTCTCTTGCCTGGTCTCGAGTCTGGTTTTATTTTGGATTGCAGGGTGGTATTGCGCGGACAGCCTCTTGGAGTCCCTCCCCTTCACTGGGGAACTAGTACCAACCAAGATAAAAAATAATTGGGAAGGATATCGCTTCTTGGCTGACTGCACAGTTTTTGGTGGGTTGCTGCCACCTCTGCATGGTATCTGCGTCATTTTTTATTGATTTCTTGTTTTGTCTGTCCTTTTGCACGGTTGGGGTTGACCCTAGAAACCCACGAATTTTTGGGATTAGGGTTTCACTTACCCAGTGGCTATCTATCTCCCTGTTCCACGGTTGACCTGGGGTCACTCTCCAACGTCTCTCTTTGCTTCGAGTAGAAGATACTTGGTCTTGATAGAAGGGCTCAGACTTACCCTCCAAAGTTAGGGTTTCATCATTACCAGGGACACTAGGCTGAATTATGTACCCGGCGTGGCAAATATTCCAAGGGTTTGACCCTTGTTTCGGTGGTCGGGCTTCTAGGAACGGTGTATGGTTTCCCAAACCTTCTTCCGTGAAGGACGTGTTTGGACCCTCGTGACTCCCCTCGCCACATCCTGGGGAAGCTGCTGAGGTGGACACTGTTTGACTTCGGGGTCCTTTTCTGGTGAGCTTCAGCTATGGGGGCTTGATAATGTCCGAACATGTGCCTTCCTCCCACTTCCGCCGAAAGAGAAATACAAAATGTATAAAAGCCCAGGAGGGGCGATACCGCTATGTGCTCGGACACGATATCTAAATGGATAGAGTAACATCTCTCTGTTCCCGTGCTCTGGTTGGGCGTTTAGAGTACGCTCGGATGAAAAAATTGGCATGGGTGGAGTGGGCTACTGTAAACTAGAAACCCCTGATTGACTATGTCCCTACAATCAGCTTATTATCTAGAGGATGGACAGTATTTGTCTTTCTTAAGGAGGCACATTGTACCCGCATCCTAGAAGGAATCTGGCGCATGGGGGCTGGATCCTTGGTTCTCGACCACTGGCACACCGGATTCGATCCTCTCAGAGAAAGAATCTCAAAACGCCACTTGTGGGTATTGCTCCCACATCTGCCATTCCCTCTGTGGAATAAAAACGTGCTGGAAGGAATTGCTAACTCTATTGGATGATTTGTGGCTGTGGAGACGGACTTTCTCCTTGCTTTTGATAAAAGGATCACACGAGTACTTGTCGAGTTGGATGTATCCCTGGGCTTACCTGCAGAAGTGGAAATCCTTTGCGGTGAGCGTCTTTTTATCCAGAAGCTTGATTACCTCCGAGTGCCATTCAGATGTAGTATCTGTCATGAGACCAGACATCTTCGACGCCATTGTCACTTTCTCCACTTGAATGATACTGATTCTGGATCTGATGAACTCCAGACTGTGGGGGCATTGAAAAATTCCAGTTTATCAGGATTTTCTCCAGGTACTCACAATGCATCTCCTATTCCAACTAATAATGTCTCGGCTTCTTATTTAGATGCTATTGATGGGATGATTTTGTCCCATACTAAAGGAATGCAACCGGACCCCTCTCGGCCTCCATGTATAAAGTTGGGCTCACAATCTTCCTCACCCCCGGATGATGTCTCTCCTATTGAATCTGTCTCTCTGGTTTCGTATCCCCATACTTCTGGTATCCCATCTTTGAAGGGGGACTGTTCTACTCCCATACAATCCTCGACTCTGTCTTTACTTCCGTCTTTGGCCTCACCTTCTCAGGATTTACCTGTTCCTTCACTGTCTTCCTTGATTGAGTTTCTGCCTCTGGTAACCAGTGATTTTCCCCCTTCACATCCCCCCTCCCCTATAAGCCCTACTACCTCCCCCTCTTTCTCCGACCCTTCCCTCAAACACTCTCTCTCCATTTTTACTTCCACTACTCCAACCTCTCCTTCTACACTACACCTGAACTCTATTCGTTTCGTAAATGTCACGGTCAGAAAAAAAAAAAAAAAAGAGAAAAAAAGGGTAAGTCGCAGGTGGACCTCTCCTCCGCATCACCCCCATATATTCCTCTCTCTGTCCTCTTAAAAGATGCTGCCCGTAACTTGCCTCCTCGGGGACTTAGAGCACTGTCTCCCCAACAGAGTGATCCATGAAGATAGTCTCCCTCAACGTTAGGGGCCTTGGAGGCAAGGCCAAACTACACTGCCTCCGCACTCTTTTTAGCTCTCTTAGCCCGGATATGATTCTTCTCCAGGAAACCATGTGTAGCTCCTTTCCTGCCTTACTGGATTTCTCCAAGCTTCTCCCCTCCTAGGAGTTCTGTGCTATTGGCGCCACTGGCCTCTCAGGATGTCTCCTATCGGCTTGGAACCCTCACAAGGTCCGATGTCGAGCCTACCAGACTTGTGCGGGCCTCCTGATTCAAGCTTCTTTCCGGGGACTCTCCTATCCCATCACGGTCCTTAATATATATGGCCCCTATAAAGACCGTGAATCTTTCTGGGAAAAAGTTCATAGAAGTGGGTTCCTCAGCTCTCCAAACCTGATTCTTGGTGGAGACCTAAACCTCACATTGCACTCTTCTAAGATCTGGGGTCATAAATCCTCTCTAGATCCCCTCTCTAGCCACTTCTTAACACTGTTTGACTCTCTTGGCCTGAGGGATCTTGCTCCTCAGTGTGCAGGCCCTACGTGGCGTAATGGCCATGCTGGGACTAAGGGTATAAGCAAAAGAATAGATAGATTTCTGATCTCATGCTCCTTAATACCCTCCTTGGGGATCCATAGGGTCTGGACTCATTGCTCGGATATTTCTGACCACTACCCTATTGTCCAGGAATGGAACAAGCAAAGAGCCTCTTTTAACTACCCTTTCAAGTTTAACCGTTCCTAGCTCAATGACCCTGCCTTCACTAATTGGTTATCGACAAGATGGTCCCTCCTCCACCTGGGTGACTCTGTCTCGGATCTTGACTCTCTCCTATACAAGCTCCGTACTCTAAAAAATGAAGCTAAAGGTTGGATCAAGGACAAACAGGTAAGGCTTGATAATGACTTATTTAAAACTGAACTGGCCATTACCTCTCTCCCTTCTAGCTCTTCCAGTGGCATTTTATCTTTGGAGGACATGGCTCTACTTGCCCAACTCAGATCTGAAAAGAAACGAATCTTGAATCATTCTCTTCTCACTTGGCAATTGAAAAGTAGAGAAAAATGGGCACTAAATGGGGATTAGAATACTAAATACTTTCACATGTTGGCTTCTAGTCGGAGAAATCAGAACTTGATTTGGTCTTTATCAGATGAGGCTGGCAATAATTATGAGGATGAGACTGCCCTCAAAGAACTGGGACAAGCACACTTTGCAAATATTTTCAAAGATGATGGAGGAACCTGCTTATCCCAACAACTCAAGGTAGTCCAACTTTTTCCTAGGATGATCCCAGATGTGAAAGCCACGGATCTTACTTGTCAGGTTTCACTTGGGGAAATTGAACTAGCTCTAAAATCTTTTAAAACAGATAGAAGTCCAGGTCCGGATGGTTGGCCTGTTGAGTTCTACTTACACTTTTTCGATCTCTTGGGAAGGGAACTCCTGTCTACTGTCGATTCCACTAGAGTCACTGGAATGATTCCCACTTCTCTAAACACCACCTTCATTGCTATGATTCCTAAAAGAGACAAGCCGCAGACCTTCGCTGACTTTAGACCCATCTCTTTGTGCAATCTCCTGTATAAATTAATCTCTAAAGTTATCGCGGTTAGAATCAAACCCTTCTTGGACTCCGGTATTTCACAGGAACAATATGGGTTCCTCAAAAACCGCCAGATTGTTGAACCTATTGGAATTGCACAGGAATCACTTCACTCTATCAAAACTAAAAACCTTTTTGCTTTCATCCTCAAGCTCGATTTGATTAAAGCCTTTGATCGGGTCAACTGGACTTTTATTCGCCTCATTCTGATTCAGATCGGTGCTCCCCTTCAGACTGTCAATTGTATTCTGGGTTGTCTCTCCTCAGCTACCTTTTCTGTTCTGATCAATGGTACCCCCTCAAAAATTTTCCCTGCTTCCCGGGGCATCCATCAAGGCTGTCCCCTTTCACCCTTGCTTTTTATCCTGGTCATCGAAGGTCTCAGTCTCCTAATTACTGATGCTCGAAACCATGGACTTATTCGAGGGATCCAGATTTCTCCCTCTCTTGCTCTGTCTCATATTCTTTTTGTGGATGATGTTATTCTAATGGGCACTGGATCTCTTCAGGAATGGGTAGCTTTCGATGTCATACTTGAAACTTTCTGCAAAGCTTCGGGAATGTCCATCAGTCTGGAAAAATCCATTTTCCTCCATAAAAATATTCCAGCCTCGAAGCTCATGAACCTCTCCAGATTCATCCCTTACCAAAAGCTCCCTATCATTGCTAGCTTCAATTATCTTGGGTTTTACATCAAACTCCTGGGTTACAGATCTCGGGACTGGAACTAGCTGGTAAAAAAAATTGAAAATAAAATCAGTCTTTGGACCCACAAGATGCTCTCAATGGGAGGCAGGATGATACTAGTTCAGTCCGTACTCTCTAGTATTCTGGTTTACTGGATGGGTCTCGCACCTATACCGGCTTCTACTCTGCACAAGCTCAGGAGCATAACCTTCGCTTTCTTATGGGGATCCTCTAGAAATAACCGAAGATATCACCTGGAAAGCTGGTCCGATCTCTCTTGGCCAAAGAAATTTGAAGGGTGGGGAATTAAGAACCTCCAATGGTTCAGCATTGCCCTATGTCTCAAAAATTGCTGGAGGGTCCTCTTCAGTGATAGTCTTTGGCATCGAGTCCTCACTGCCAAATATTTGAAGCATGGCTTTATGGTTTCTTGGCTCCGAGGAAAAAAGTTCTGTACTTGTGATGTTTCTGCAATTTGGAGGGGGTTCATTCAAACCATTCCCTGGATGGGATGCCACCTCGCATGGTAGGTTGGGAATGGCAACGATATTTTGATTGGCATCGACCCAGTGATAGGTACCTCAACCTCTCACCTCTTTCTTGATGGTCTGAGATCTTATATTGAAGATCTGGATATAAAAACTCTTGTCCAGGAACACAACACCTTATCGGATTCCCATCACTATTGGTTTTCAGCTGAAGAATTATATCTGGACGGTGATTGGAAATATGTTTGGAACAAGTTCACTAGAGATCTAGATCTAAATGGTATTCGTCTTTCTACTGATTCCGATACTCTGATATGGGATTATAATAAAAAAGATGGAACGATTTCTGCAGATAAAGTTTATGATTGGATTGTGAACTCTTTCAATCCAGCACTGAGCAGCCGACTGTACATTTCATTTTGGTCCGGACTCCTTCCACGCAAAATCAGATGCTTCTCCTGGCTGGTATTGAGAAACAAGGTACTCACTTGGGACAATTTACAGAAAAGGGGTAAGTTGGGACCTGGTATTTGTTCTTTATGTTTTTCAAATGAAGAGACTGTAACTCACCTCTTCTCTCGTTGTTCGGTATGGAAATGCATTCTAGGGCTCTTATGTGATCAACTTCAGCTGAATATTCCTCTCAAAGCTATTTCTATCACTGAGTTTATGGATTTTTGGGCTTCCAAATACCCATGCAGCTCTGCTCTCTTCTATATCCCTCACCATGCGATTTGGGCTATCTGGAAAGCTCGTAACTAGGTTATCTTTGAAGGGAAAAAGGTGACTGTTCTTGGCATTTTCCATCAGATTTTATATGCTACCCAGATGACTCCCTCTCAGCCTGTCATAAAGGATGGGAAAATAAAAGTTGCTAGACAGATTGGACCAAGACCCCGCATGAATTTTCCATGTGGTTACTTTGATGGTGCTTCTACTTCATCAGCAGCAGGTATTGGATACAACTTATTCATCAATGAGAATCACCATCTGGATTTCACGTTGGGGGTTGGATATGGATCCAATACTAAGGCAGAACTTCTGGGCCTGTGGGCCCTACTGCACTCCTCCCAAATGATGGGAATCCCACTAGCCCACATATACGGTGACTCACAGGTCATCATCAATTGGGAAAAGGGATACACTTCTCTCTCCCCACTAGAACTTTTTCACTGGTGAAGGGAATCTCAAAAGCTTATTTCAAGCTTCCAAGATCTCTCTTTCAGTCACATCTATCGTGAACACAATCGGATTGCAGACCGTCTTTCAAAAACAACTCTCACTCTCTCCCTTGGATATGGTTGTTATTCTGAATTTATAGATGACCAATTGGTCACATGTGACTCTTTCTAGCTCATTTGAGCCATGTTTTTTTTGGGGGAGCTTCCTTCTCTATTGGATACTTGCTCTTTTATTATCTGAGTGGCTTCTTTTGGATCGTAGATCTGATCCTCTTGGTTCATGATAGATAGGCTTATTTGAGACTGATCCTTTTCATGATGAGACAGTTTTCTGATGGGAAATTACACTTACTATTGCATGCCATTCCCCCCGGCTGCGACTGGATGTGATTGTCTCCTAACTAGTTGTATTCTCCTGTGATGTAACCCCTCTTGGGTGGGTGTTATCAATGCCCTTTGATTCCTAATAAGAATAACAAGGACAGACTTTTTCTTCCTGAAAAAAAAGGGTTAACCATGAATGTTGTGTTGCTATTATATTTTTATTTACATTATATATTATTAATATAAATAATAAAAATTGATATATCATATTATGTGTTCTTATTATTTAAGATAAGTAATATTATTTAAATACAAATGTTGATATGGTTTAAGATATTTTTATAGTAATTGTTATTATTTGTTAGTTTACATGTGCATTATATAAGAGTTTTTGTTATTTTTTTTGCAAGTTCTAGTTTATTTAATCGCTTTTTTCATATAAGATAGATTTAGTGCTTTTGCATTTGCATGTAGTTAAGCTTAATTTATCTTTTTTCACTACAAGGAAAAATACCTTTTAACAGAGGTTATAGTGGATGTTTCTCACAAAAGAGCCAAAATATCTATTTATAGCGGAGGTCACTAACAGAGGTAAGCAGTTGGAGGTTTTAGCGAACGTATTTTTTGGTATTTTATCAACACAAATGCCCCAATACATTTACGACCAACATACACTCTGACGAATGCAAATTATGTTGCAACGCAACTAGGAAAACGATCAAGCACAAAAAAACTAAATTTTTGCAACCGGTGTGCTAAATAAAGTAGATCGCATCGATGCATATACAAAAAAAAAACGCATCGGTGCTTATTTTTTATTCACATTGGTGTGAAAAAAGTTATTATAAATTTCTATAGCTGTGTGAACTCAGTGCATTATCAAAACGTATGCACTGTGTTAGGGGAAAAAGTTTGAAAACAAAAAAGCAGAGACTTTTATATTTATTTTAAAATTATATTTACTCTGCGGTTTCTTTTGCTCGAGTGCTTCAAATAATATGTCACAAAAAAAAACTTCAAGTGGAAGAAAACTATATTTTCACAACAAGTGCTATAAATAATCTATAACGCACCGAGGCGTATGTAAAAATGTCACTCATCATTAGGGTTAAAACTTTCAATTCCAAGGCGTATGTAAAAATGTCACTCATCATTAGGGTTAAAACTTTCAATTCCAAATTTCTTTTGTGAAACATTTTAAAGTATGGACCGCATCGGTGCATGATTAAAACATATGTGTTGTGTCGGAGCCAAAAAAACAACAATTATATTTTATTTTAAAATTATCTTTCTAATGTAGTTTTAATTATAATAGCACCAGTGCATTGTACATCACCTGCTTAGACACCCTAACATTTGTGCTACACATGGACACACTGTTCATTCCCATTAGCTCATGGCTACAGTTCGATGGGAAAAAATTTCAAATTTTCCATACATTGGCATGATGCCTTCCTGACAATAAAGAGTCTAGGTAAATTGATTATTACTGTACAATTTGATTTTTTTACGACTTAATTTTTAAAATTCACCCTTAAATTTTCCACCTTTTAAAAAAAATCGCACAATGCATTCGAGTCGTTTAACCCAGGATGGTGCACACTATAAATTTTATAGAATGCACCATTACCGGTGTGAGCCGAATGGAAAAAAACACCCCGCTATGATGACACGTTATTATTTTAGTAAGCACATCAAACACTTTAATTAAAAAAAACATTAAATGTAAATCGATGTGCATATCAAATAAACCGCAATGCGACCACAAACAATGGCATGCCTAAGCGCACTAACCACATTACTTAGAAAATATTTTACTATTTTATGGTGCGAGAAAAAATTCCTTTTTTCAGATGAAAAGATCCACGGGAAACCCAGCAATACTTCCCCACATTCGTGGATGGTAGAGGTGGTAAACCGCCGGCCATCCTAGCAAAAGGCCTAACCCCAAAGGACTCAAGGCTCGAACCCATGACCTCCCCCCGAACCGAGAGAGTGTGCGCACGTCTTACCAATTGAGCTAACCCTTAGAGCTTGCGAGAAAAAATTCCTTGCTACGATGACGTGCTATTATTTTAGTAGCACACCGAACACGTTATTAAAAAAAGATGAAATGTAAACAGATGTGCATATCAAATAAATCGTAGGGTGACCTAGTCTGCTGGCATGCTTAAGTGCACCGACCACATTAATTAAAAAAACATTTTATTATTTTATGATGCAGGAAAAAATGCCCCTCTATGATAAATGCGTTATTATATTTGTAGTGCACAAGACACCCTATAGTAAAAAAACCATTAAATATCAATTAGTGTGCTTATCAAATAAACCAAACCGCTTACCTATGCTGTGGCATGCCTAAACCGATTGGCATTAAAAATACTCACCACACTTTAGACTAATGTGATGACATGTCCTAAGCGCACCATAAATACATAACGGTAATACCAAACCTACTATGGTAAATGTTTTGCACTATCATCTCAGTGCGTTGATGTGTGACAAGAGTGTTGTAGTCATAGTGCGTCCATGTTTTGTTATCACACTAGCACATTGAAAAAAATTATTTAAAAAAATAAAGAATGTTTCATGCTACGTTCTATACAATACAATGCACCATATCCTAGGTGCTTTGACATGTAATGAATGCATTGTCTAAATGCAAAAAAGGCAATGTGTTGGTGTGCTAACATGTATTTGCCACACGCCGCGACCTATTTGCCCGACGATATGCACCGATCGGACGGTCGGCCGCTTTGGACGTGACCGGTCACGCGCGGCCGATCGTCCGATCGGTGCATATCGTCGGTTCGGTAGTCAACTCCTTTGGCACACTAGACACTCTAGTTTTAATTAATGATACAAGTAACATATTTGACAGTGCTTCTAGTCCATGCAAATGCGTCGTTCGTGGTGCACTAACTGTTCTCGACACACATTGAAGAAGTGATAATACATAAAAATAATACTATGCTTAGTGGTGCACTTGCGTATATTTGTGCACTATTAGGGGCGCTTTGTGTATTATAGAGCATTGTTAGAAATGATTTCTAGTCTGAAGTGCATTGTGTGCGATGTGTTCCTATTATTGAAGCACACTTCTTACCAAATGTATTTATTTTGAAAAAAAATTGTTATTTGATGTTAAAAAATATGTTGCTCGTTTAATTATATGTGTGTGTGTGTATTTATGAGACTGGTTGATGATATATGTGTATCAAATACATGAGGAGCGAGAGGCACCTCAGCAACCCCATCCTCGTGTTGATCCCTACAACTTCTAGCGTGATTAAGAGGCATGAGAGAGGGATAGGGAATTGTACCCTCATCCCATCATAACCTATACAAAAAATGTTTTGATAGTTGTAGGCCTCCTAAAGTTCTATAAGGAGTTTACATCCCTCAACGGGAGCTTAACTCTTTTGTGGTAGTTCATCTATCATTGGGACCGTGGTAGACATACATTTTGTATTGGTCCTTGTTAGTGGTTCCTCCCATTGAGGAGGATATACACTTCATCACTGGCCTGTCGAGGAGAGGGGAGTATTTTCGCTAGTTCCCTGATGTCCCAATATGATTTATAGAAAAAACTCATCTTGTCTACTCTAAGAGATATATCATTGATGAGATCGTCGACCATGGTGATTTTCAGGTGCATGGGGGATAACTCCATATTGGTGCTTTCAGTGGAGAGGAGGTTAGATGCTTCTCATTGTTGGTTACCACCATCACGCACTTGACCACTTATGGGAAACACATTAGTTTCCCTCTTTTATTTTATGTAGATTATTTATTTCTATCACCTAGATGCATTAGTTGGTATGCAATTTTTTATGACAGTTTTGTTTTGCTCTGGATCAATGTCATGCATTTCTTTATTGGAGGGCCAACTTCCCTTTTGCTTCACATATTTTTTTTATTTTTTTTAGAGGATTCTGGCCATGAGGCCATCATTTCACGATCAACCTCCTAGGCCGTCGTATGAGGTGTGCATGTGGATGTGGAGGGGAATTATTCCCATGAGGGGGAAATCAAAGTTTCTAGCACAGATTACAGCAAAGGTGTTGGGATTATTTCCAGCGAGGAGGACCATGCATTTGACTTTCTATCATACTTGTACGCTGGGTTGGACTAAAGAGTATCTCCCAACATATTTTTCACCTAGGATGAACCATTGAATGAGAGAGGTAATATAAGTGTTATGTTTAAATTAATATAGTTGCGACATTTAATTGTCTTATTTAATGCAAATGAAATATATTATAATATTTTATTTAAATAATTGTTTTAATATTTTTTAATGAAATTATCTAATTATATTTGTTGTGTACTTATATATATTTTATAGACAATGGGACATTCAATGGATATCAGGTTTCTCCTCCTAGTTAGGAGGATGATGTGGATACGGACGAGGTTGAGGCTCCTACATTAACCTAACCTAGACTACGACATAAGATTGATCATAGGTATTGCCGGGATGTTTTAAATAACTTATCTAGACTATTTGTTAGATCTGGAATATTTGTTGGACGAGGAGTTCACTAGTAGAGAAAGTGAGATAAATGACTACATGACTAAAAACGTTAGTCATGTGATTGTTTGTAAGCTAAAAATGAGTCAATTAGAGCAACCTAGCTAACATGACAAAATAAAATGACTAATTTGATCATCGAGGAAAACATAGTTAGTTAGAAAACTATAAATGACTAAAAATACACATAAATTACACTATACAAAATAATAACAATGTTATTTATATAAACATTATATAAATTATTAGAAACATTATATAAAAAATTATATTATATTGCAAAAATAAAAAATTTAATGATTAAAAAATTATTTTGTAGTTGTTTTCTTGGGTATAGTAGTCAATGCATGTTCATTGTATGATCATGGGGAGGACCTAGGGGCAAGCGATCTGCATTATGTAGTGTACGTAGGAGTGGGAATTTTGGAAAATAGGTTCTCATTTTGCAGCAATGTTGTAGAGAAATTGACGTAGTGGGAATGATTTGTGTGAGTGGCATGCAGTATGGTGCGGAGTTCATTGACACCTATAGTTGGTTCTTTCTAGGTCGTTATTGTTTGATGGACAAGTGTTTGGGGTGATGGATGGGTGTTTGGGGTTGTTTAATCACACCGAGTCTCATTTTGCAACAATGTTGTAGTGGAATCAAGATTTGGGAAAGTGGCACAGTGTGGAGTTATTTGGGGATTTGGGTATATTTGAGGATTTGGAGTGATGGAGTGGGCACGATTTCCTAGGGTGTCACCTCTTGTTTTGTAGCAATGCTTGAGTGAAAACATGATTTGGGCGAGTGGCATGGTGCAAATTTATTTTGGACTTTGGGTAATTGGGGATTTGAGGTTTTAATTATTTGTGGTTTTGGGTTGTTCTAGCTATTTGGAGCTTTTTAAATTGGTGGGTGAGAACTCCAGTGTACATTTTTTTGCTTGATATTTTGGGAGTTTACCTTACATAGAATGAGTTGATTAAATGCCCTAAGAATTGGAGTGAATGAGATTTGGGGATTTGCAATTTTAGTTATTTGGGGATTTTTCAGACTGAGTTGACTAGACGACCTGAGCATTGGAGACAATGGGATTTTGAGATTTTGGGTTTTAGTTATTTGGGGCTATTTTAGTTGGAATATATATAAATATAACATTTGGAATAGTAGATAAGTCATCCTTGGACCAAACCTAGAGGCTTCTGAAGAGGAGGACAACAAATTCGTAGTCATTGAGATCCTCTGTGACAAATTTGTAGTCGTTGAGAGCCTCTACAACAAATTCACGAGTATGTTTGTTTTTTTGGTATCATTGTACTATTTTGTATTGTTTCACTAGATAAATCTTCTTGAATGATAAATAAACATCATATTGTCTTTGTAGTAATGGTATTTTATGTACCATTTTGGTAGCTAGCAATGGTATTCTTCGTACTTATTCCCTGCGATTTTTTTTTATTCCAAGTCTGCAACAATGAATTGTTCCTTTCCTAGATATTTTAGTGGCATGAGTCCCTGTAGGGTAGGAAAGTATAACTTGTACATTTTAGGAATGACATTGAAAGAGAGCTATCCCTCCAGTACCAAACGCTATGCCTTGATAGCAAAGTTGTTATTACAAACCATTAAAACACGGGGGCTTCACTTGTTGACCAATATCCTATCACGTTAGTTCATATTGTGGGTTTTAAAATTATCAAAAGTTGAACCAATATATTGCAGGTATTGGGGGGATGAGGGGTTTAAGGTGGGGGTGGGTAGGGTGGTTTATAAGGATTGAGGTCTAAAAAGGGGTGGGGAGGAGGTTTTAAGTATTGGGAGGGGGTTTCAACAAAAAGAGTTTGGGTCAATATCTCTCAAAATTAAGGGTATTCTTTAATATCCCACAATCACACGTGCGATGTGAGAGGTTCACTAAGTGAAGTCCCCATGCATTAAAAGGAGCCGAGAATGGTAACTACAAATCAAAAGCCCCGTTTGAAAACTATTTTCTTCAAACCTGAGGCTAGGAAGATAATTGAACTATTATGTTCGATATTGGGGTAAAAAAATGACGAAGAAATAGATGAAACTGTGTTAGTATTTATTTCAAATTTTCATATAGTAGCATGCCAAACTCCAAAGTATAATACTCCTGCTTTTGCAGCTCACATCCTCAATTAACACCTTACAATTTTTTCTGCCCAAGAAATCTTTAGGTTTCCCTCTTGCATATTCTTCCTTTTTCTGCACCGGAATTACAAATATTGTGAATGTCTAGCCCTGAAAAATACTGATCAATTAGACATGGACATTCCTATACATTAATGGAATTCAATATTTATTAAGAAAGTAAGCAATTCTACTTTTACATAGTTCACGAATAAGGTCATAGGGATTTCTTATATGATAATTCATGGGATAAATCTACCTAGAATGCACAAAGAAGACAAGGAGTGGTTGTAATTCACACTAGAAACTGGGGAGTGTAATTGGTTCTTGTCTAAGGATCATATAATCATTAGGGTATATGGATTTGAAGGTGAACCTTACAAGTTACCTATATTTTCGAATGTCAGAATATTAGTAATGGAATATGATAGGAAAATATTGTTGTCAAATGAATTACATTTTGGGACTGTTAAACAACATAATTCATTTCATATCCAAAAGGGTGTATGCTCTTTTTTAGATAAAATATTTTTCTTCCATGGATTACTTGAAATCATTTTTAGAGAAGCTAAACTTGGAAAAAGATGAAGTAATGGAATATGACCCAAATGGGGTGATATCAAAACAAAGGCAAGAGCTTAAGAATGCAGCATTTAGTGAGCATTGCCAACAAAGATAGTTGGGAGGTGGTTTAGCAGATCTTAAAGAAAACAAAAAATTCAAGAGAGATTTAAAAAATAGTGGGACAAAAAAGAGGGATCGATGAGATGGAAATAGATGAGGACGATTCAACCCCTCAATCTAAAAGGAAAAAAATTAATCCTGTAGAAGAGGCTAACGCACTAGCCATGAGAGAGATCCAAGGAGACATATCCAAGGAGATTGGTGAAATATATAAACCAACAGTTCTATTGGGAAAAAAACCAACTAGAATGATACCTTATCCATCCTTGGAATTTACATTGCCCTTGAAATCCAAAGTATTACTCCAACAGGGCCCATATTGATGCAAACAGATTTTCAATCTATCTACAGGGAGATTAGGAAGGACAACATGCAAAGTGCGAATGATCATAAGCTACAGGTTATGCATTCTAATATAATATTGTTACTAGTGGAATATAGAATCAGTGACACCTTGATTTACTCAACAGTTGAGCCCATTCTACCGAAGCCTGCTAGCCTGAAGTATTGTAGGGATACACAACATGTTGTGGATCGGTATTTATTTATCCAACTGGATAAAGTAGATTTATTGAAGTAAAGAAATGATATGATATGCGTAGAAGTGGTGAAAGACACTAAGACAGAGAAGAGGATTAGAGAATATTTGAATAAAGAAAGTGATCTTTTAAAGATGAAAAATGGACAACTATAGCTAAACATGTGACTATCAAAGAGCTTGAAGAGAATATTGTGAAATTAAGTGAAAAATCAAGTGACCATTCTCAAGTAAGAGCTTTGATATCCAAGAAAGATAATGAAATAGAAAATTTTAAAAGTAAACTACACATCCCAACTGTGCATATAGTTCAAAATACTAAAATACATCATGTATAAAGGGAAAAAGAGAAGTTATTAGCCACCGTGGAAAAGCACAGAGCTAAGATAGAAGAAAGGGAAAAAAGTTTAGTTGAGTTAACATCTCAAATAGCCACACTTCAAGTTCAAAAGGATAGTAGAGCTCAACCTTTACTAGCATCCACCATGGCATCAAAAGTGATAGAACATGCATAGATGAAGACAAATGTAGAGAAAGATATGTAGTAAGTTGTTACACAACCACCACCACGTGAAATATTTGATGTAGATGATATGGAAGAATATAAAACCACTGTTAAGCCTACCAAGATCGTATAATATGTAGAAAGTAATATAAAAGAGCTTGAGGATGATGTAACTTGAAAAAATAGCAGAATTGTAGATCTAGAACATGACATAAGCAAAAAAAACGATGACATAAATTACTTTAAAAGAGAGGTAGATGATTGAAAAAGTCAATTTACATCACTAAAGATAGATTCTCAAGGAGAAGAGATTCTCAGGAGAAACACACAAGAAATTTGGGACAGAATTACCCAAATATTTAATGATCAATGGGAGTTCATGAACTTAATGAGTTAATAATGACTATTGAAATCGAAGCTTATAAAACAGCAATGGGTGTGATCAAACAGGTAAATGAAACACTAGGAGACAAACCTACACAAGTTAGGAAAACAATTGATTACCTGAACAACTTTAATAACAAAGAAATAGAATATTTGTAGCTTACGAGCAAAACATAGGTAATAAAGATAGCCAAAATAATGATGTTGAAGCAAAAACCATGCAAGGTAATGTAAAAATGTGCAAAAGTGTTGGCTGATGGCATCAAAGCTTTCAAAAAAATGTTTACTCGGGTTACAAATCTTGGAATGCCCCTATTTTTGGATAGGAATGTAGAGTTATACCCAAAAGAAGAATATATGAGAAAACTAAGAGAGAAAATAAATGAAGAACATGAACAAGATATGGAAAGGGTTATTAGTGGAAATCAAGCATTTGAAATATTAAGACCTCCTTTTCACATATGGACAAATCTGAAACTACTTTTTAAGGAGATGGGACCCCTTACATATGAAAGGCATTCAGAAGAAGCCTTAGCATTATAAAATTTGAAGGCTAATAGTATTCCATTAGGTAAAGGCTGGAATTTGGTAGTGAGATATCATATATTTTATTTACCACCTGAGCAACAATAGACTTAGTAAAATACCCCTGGGCATATTCATAGCAGTAAGAAACTCAATAAACCCCTCTTCCATCTCAATATGAAACTCCACCACCTCAACGACATGCCCAAACAACGACAACATGGGAGTATGCAGGACAAACAACCCCCTTGGCATTTATGTCACATGGAGGATATGTACAATCTAGAGACCCTACCTATAATGAAATTCTCCAGTGAATGATGCAATTTGGAATTCCACCTGGTTTTTCTACACCTTTAGCTCAACAAAGTATGTGAGGTTAGTAGTCACCTGTTCAGGGAAAGAAGAAAGGCAGAGGACACAAGAAAAATTGAGAGTTACTCTATGTAAATGTGATATTTTCATTTAACAAAGTAAATAGTGAATAACTATTACTTTCATTTATAAGTAAAAGAATTTACAAACTATCAAGTTTCAGTAGATCAAACAGTCAAGACGAGTTTTTTTCTATAAGGCGACCCAAGATCAAAACCTGATGCTCCTAGGAGGTGACATCTAAATCCAACCATGCTAAGGGTTAGTCCGACCCAGGACAGGTGAGATCCTCGTGTGATTTTGACAGCTTAGATGCCCTTGGATTGTGGCTTCTCAGACCAAAGACTGGCCCAACAAGTCAAAGGGAATTGCAATAAACAAACAAAAAACAAAATCATTTACAAACTATATTTAGACGCCTCTGAGCCCTATATAATATAAGATCGGCAAACAAGAAATAGGATGAAAATTTGAGAATTAGAAGTATTATTTATTCTATTGTTGAGTAGGTGCATGTTATTGTGATGTGAAGTCTTTTATCAAATATTAATGAAATGAAGTAGTACTGTTTTTCTATTCTCTCTATGTATAAATTTGTAATCATATGTTTATGAAATTACATGGGAATGTAGTTCAATGAATGTAGTATTATTTGACTTGATGCAAGTATCATTGATTCTTTCTTCAATATTTAATACTAAACATCATTACAAAAGTTCAAGATTCTTTTGATTCTATGTATGATATTTAATGCAAATTATAATTGCATTGTGTATAGAAGTTTTATGTGTATGCTTCTCTTATGATTTGTGTTACTGCAAAAATTCCATAAATATATCATGTTATTCTTTGTAAACCATAAAGAATTATTGAATTATGTTAAATTCATATCAATACGTTCGAGCCCTATCTTTCCATAGTAAATTCACCTGTCGGTGGCTATTATTGTGTATGATTTGTGTTCCTAATCTCATCCTTTAATATTGAAATTTGTACTTCCTGGATCCATCAAATTCCTTTGTTGAATTGCCTTTGCATTTACAATTTTATCCACAAAAAATTGTCAAAGAACCTGAGCATTCAAAGAATGTCTCAAACCTAAATTCACTCCTCGATTTAGCTCTAAAATCATTGAAATTTAAGCCCTGTAATTCCTGTGATTTCCCTACTTTCAACCAAGGGTAACTCTAGGGACTAACCTGAGAAATGGCATCGTTTATGGGTAGCACTTTTGAAGAATAATTTTCCTCGAGTGCAACAAAGCAAATAGTTGAATTATGTACAGTGAAACAGAATCAGACATATATCAGTTGAAGCAGTCAACTGGAGTATCCATTGATACATGATGGATTTTGGGAAGGGGCACACTAGAAATAATCCCCAAACAAAGGAGTTTATCAACCTCCCAGATTCAAGAATCCACTAGATAAATCTAAGTTCATCTCAAGGAAGAGGTATTTCACTTTCAAATTCTCCTTTAATAAATGATTCAAGTGAAAATCCAAAAATATTTAATTAATTAAATAGTTAATAAATGCTTGGAAATATTTCTAGAACCCCATTGAATCCCATTCTTGATCCTTTGTTTTCAACTCCATCTCATTCAGCTAGTTCCTGAAGGACCACTCAAGCATATTTTGGACCTCGGAGACACCCATTTGTCCCACCTTTACAACCTACTATTGTACATATTCCAAATATCGCTGGAAGAGGCCAAGGAAGCCCACCACCACCAGTTAATCCATGTATTGTGGTAAAATATGGTCCTTTATACCTCCCTGCAAATTTGCATGACATGTCTGAACATTATTTGAAGCTCTTACCCAAATATGATGGAGAACAATATATTTCAGCTGAGGAACATATGGATCAATTTCATAATTTCACTGATAATCTTTTAATTGGAGATGATGATGTATATATGAGATTATTTTTTCAAAATCTTGAAGGAGAACCAAGAAAATGGTTTAGAACCTTGCTTGCAAATTCTATTGATTCTTGGAATGCTTTAAATATAGAATTTAAACTTAGACAGTGGGGTGAGAAAAGAGATCATTTATATTACCTTACTGAATTTTTTGCATTAAATAAAAATAATGGGGAAATTATAGTTGAAGTTAATATAAGATTCAATAAAATGTACAATAGAATTCCAAATGATATAAAACCAACACAAAATGATTCTAAGGTCAATTATGCTAGAACTTTTGAATTTGAGAAGAATAAATCTAAAGAAGAGGGATAATCATCAAACAAAAACAAGAAGAAAGAAAATCAAGAAGAAAATATAGAGAAGATGACCAAATTGTTGAGAGGTTTGTCTAACAAATTGGCTAGACTTGAACCTAAGGGAAATAATCAAAGAAATCATCAATCTATTGGAAAAATAAATCCAAATCAGTTTAGTAGACCTTTCAACCCTCTAATTCTAAACAAAGAAATAAGAAATGAAGATCCTCCTATACAACCCAATTTCAAACCAAATGATGTAGATCATGTGATAGATTTTCCACCTGATGAAGAATTGATTGAACCTCCTAAAGGAATAATTTTGTTTTATGATGATAACTAGATGATACATCTAACTCATAATGAATATGAAGTATTTTTAGTTGAAGAATCTTGCGAGAATGAAGTAAAAGCTCAGAAAAGATACTTTCTCAAACCTAGAAATAATTGTGAAAAACAACTTCCAACCCCTATACCCATGAAATCCTCTGAGAAATCAACCTCTATTGAGAATCCTTCTGCTATTCAAAAGAAATATGATCCTCCATCTACCTTAGGGGTAAATTTTACACCCTATGTTCCTCAAAAAACAGTGAACATACTTAGCCAAAGAAGTCTGAACCTGAAAAGAAAGAATTAGATAAGTCAATTCAGCCTTTTGATTTTGAACATGAATTGTCCATGTTGAAAATTTCTATTCCTTTGTTTGAACTTGCAAAGAATCCAACATATATTAAACAGATTGAAAATACTTTAAAGTTAAATAATCTAACTGGCCAATCTAATACTACAAATCTTACTAATGAGAGTCCTGAAATTGAGTTAGGCCCTGATGTAGATGATGAAGCATATTGCATTCCACCATTTCATATCACAATGTGTTTACATGGAAATTTGATACATAATTGTATGCCTGATTATGGATAATCTCACAACCTCATGCCTAAAATCATAATGGAAGAATTAGGACTGGAAATCACCAAGCCCTATCATGAACTATATAGTTTCGACTCTAAACCATTGAAATGTATTGGAATAATCAAATATTTGGTTGATACCTTAGCACAACTCCCATAAAAAATAATTTTACTTGATGTGGTAGTAGTTGTTGTTCCCCCAATATATGGTATGTTATTTTCAAGAACTTGTGCAAAGAGGATGGGTGGAACTATGCAGATGGACATGAAATATGCAACTACCCTTTGTTTGCACGAGAAACAAGGAGACTATGTAGAGAAGCCATATATGCATATGTATTAAGTGAAGGGAGTAGTCCTATTAACTATCCTATATATACTGTTGAAGATGATATGAGATGTTGTATGTTGTTAGGTGGAGATGATTATGATAAAGAAATGTATCCTATGTGGCCAATAAAATTTATAAAACACACACAAGACTAGATCTGGGATATGTATTTTTATGGATCTTTTACCAACGACGAGGCAAGAGCTAGTGTTGTTCTTATATCTCTTAACAAAGAATCATTCTCAATGTCATTTAAACTGAACTTTGAAACCTCAAACAATGTGGATGAATATGAAGCATTTATTATGGGATTAGAGGAAACAAGAAGGATGGGAGTAACTCCAATTGTAGTGTTTGGATATTCAGAGCTGATAGTACAACAAATTAAATCCATCTATCAAACAAAGGATCCTAGAGTGGGAGCTTACAGGAATGCAATATGGAATTTGATTAATAATTTCTTTCATGCATTTAACATTTATGTTGTCCCTAGAGAAGAAAATCAAAAGGATGTTGCTTTAGTAGTAGCATATAGTACTTTTAAACCTCCTACACAAATGAAAGTCAAACATGAAGTGGAAATGATTTATAGACCATCAGTCCCTAATAACACTAAGCATTGGAAAGTATTTGAAGATGACCAACAAATTAAAATGTTTCTAGAATTGGTAGATGAGTTTTGTCGTATATCCATTGAACAAGAGTAGGATGAGGATAAAAACAATAGCTATCAAGAAGAATAAGAAATCTCAGACATGAGATTAAAAAACAAAATAGAAAACCACAAGATTGTGTAGTTGAAAAAAAATTTCATACCTAAAGGCTTGGTCCCTTTAGAAATATTGTTTGATAAAAATGGTGTACCTCACAAGCCTATGTTTCAGCCTAAAAAAGAAGAAGATGTGAAATGAGTGAACATTAGCAATAAAGGTGAACCAAAGAACACCAAACTGTCAAAGCTATTATCAGAAGAAACAAAATAAAGATATGTGAAATTGTTCAAAGAATATATTAATGCATTTGCATGGAGGTATGAGGATATAAGAACATACGATACATCCATTATTGATCACAAAATTCCCTTAAAACATGGGACCAAACCATTCAAGAAAAATATGAGGAAAACAAACTCTATTTTGCTACCAATAATATAGAAAGAGATAAGGAAATCATTGGATGCTAAAATTATTATTTCTTTGAGATATTCTGAATGGTTTGCAAATCTAGTTCCAATCAGGAAAAAGAGTGGTGAAATAAAGCCGTGTGTTGATTTTAGAAACCTAAACAAATGCTCTTTAAAACATAACTATCCCTTTCCTAAAATGGACAAAATTTTGCAAAAGGTAATAGAATCCAACACAACTTCCATGATGGATGGGTTCTTAGGTTATAATTAAGTGTCTATGCGCAAAGAGGATAGAGAAAAAACTGCTTTTACCAATCCTTGAGGAACATTTATGTATGATAAAATGTCGTTTGGAATGATGAAAGCAGGAACAAATTTATAGCGAGCCATGGATATCACATTTGTAGGAGACAAAGATAAGTTCATATTGATTTATCTTGATGATACAAATTTTTTCTAAAAATATGATGATGATCATTTCTCACACTTGAGGCAAACATTTAATAAATGCAGGAAATTTCGTCTTTCTTAGAATCAAAGAAGTCCAATTTTCCATGCAAGAAGGAAATTTATTGGGTCATATCGTGTCAAAGATGAAGTAAGAATAGAACCTAAAAGGGTGAAAACCATTCAAGAGTTGGAAACTCCTAGAAATAAAAAAAAAATCAATCATTCCTTGGAAGAATAAACTTTCTCAAAATATTTATTCCAAATTTGGATAAACAAATTAAACCATTACTAACATGCTAAAAAATGGTAATGAGGTAAAGTGGACTAAGAAGCAAAGAGGAATTTGAAACTCTCAAAACATCCATTGGAGAATCTCTAGTGTTGATAAGACTAGATTACTCCAAACCTTTCATGATATTTTCCTTTGCTTTTAAACATACCATTCCTTCCATACTATTACAAAAGAATAACGATGGTTATGAGCATCCTATTCCATTTTTTAGTAAATCACTTAGAGATGTTGAGTTGAAATACAATTTGATGGAGGAGAAAGCTTATGCAATGGTAAAAGCATTGAAATGCTTCAGATGTTATCTTCTACATTAAAAAATTATTGCTCATGTACCACACATAGTGGTAAAGGACATTCTATGCCAAATTGTAAGTAAAGGAAGAAGAGGTAAATGGATCACTAAAATAAAAGAATATGATCTACAAATAAATCCTACCAAGATGGTAAAAGCACAAGGGTTATCCAACCTACTAGCAGAGTCAAATTACAAGGCCTTGGATTTGAATTTGATTGCATAATTAATAGAAGAAGAAAAGTTAAAGAGTGTGCAAGATGCAAAAAATGTTATGATGAAGGTAAACCCAAAGTTCCAAGAATCTGAATGGTATAAAAGTAGTATCTATTACTTTATGAACTTAAAATGTCCAAAATATTTTTATAAATATCAAGCTATATCTTTAAAGTTGGTGCAGTAAAATATTGTATTTTGGATGAATACCTTTACTGGAAAGACCCTCAAGGAATCCTATTAAAATGTGTGGTGTAAGATGAAACTGAGTGGATTATCACAAAGGAGTACGTGGAGGTCATCATGTATGGAGATATACAACATATAAATTTCTCAGAGATGGGTACTATTGGCCAAGATTATTTGTTGGCACTAACCAAATTGTTAGATCATTTGTTGAATTCCAATATTTTGTAGGAAAACAAAAGCTCAAACCTTTAACTTTAAAACCCATAACATCATCTGGACCTTTTCAATAGTGGGGTTTAGAATTCATTGGGGAAATAAATACCAACTCAAGTGGGAAGAAAAGGTGGATATTTACTGCTACATATTATTTTATTAAATGGGTTGAATTTGTACCTACTAGACTATCAAATGAGTGTGTAGTCGTGATATTTCTAGAAGAGAATACTTTTTCAAGGTTTGTATGCCCAAGAAGATAATGAAAGATAATGAAAAACCATTCAAATATGTCAAAGTGGTAGAATTTTGTCAAAATTACATAATTGAATTAGGTCATTCAACAACATATTACCCATAGGGTAATGGAATTGCAGAATCATCAAGCAAAATCCTACTAAGAATTATAAAAAAGATGTTGAAACAAAACAAAAAAGATTGGGATGTAAATATGAAATATTCCTTGTGGGCTGACAGAATAAGTGTCAAAATATCAACTGGTCCATCCTCTTCCTAGCTGGTATATGGGAAAGGATCATTCTTCCAATTCAATCGGGTTTGCATGTCCTTAAACAGTTTCAAGATGAAAATGAATATTCAGATCATATGATTAGGAGGATCTATGAGTTAATTGATCTCCAACAAGAAAGATAAATATTAAGTGAAATATTGATAGAACATCATAGAAAAGTTAAAATACTTTTGACAAAAGAGCACTACAAATAGAGTTGTCCCCGTGGAGATGATGTTAGTACTAAGATATTTTGAAGGGTATCATAGACCTTGAAAATCAGTAAAAGGGTACTGTAGGCCAAATAAGGGGTGCTAAAAGCATAGATCCTTGAGCATGAATCCTGACAAGCAACCCGAGGCCAAGAACCAGGCGCCAACTAAATGGACGAGCAGATAGCCATCGATCTTTAATCGATTGAATGACCAATATGAATAGTGCTCGATCAAATAGGAATATGGTTAAGACCTTGGAGAGTCGATCATATCCCAATCAACGGGATTGATGGTCAATAAGGAAAATGCTTGGGTCGATGTGATAGGTGATTAAGATGAAAAGGGAACCAATCACTTTCAAGAAATAAATATAAGACCTAATGGCTGAGAGTCATTGTGAAACCAAAAGATGCACATAATTTGGAGGGTCCAGACCAAGAAAAAAAGTGAAACCACCTTTTATATGTTGAAAGTATAGCTTCGAGAGTCATTCCTATGAGACTTGTGCTGTATCAAGTTTGGAATCTATGTCGTATTAGGTTTAGATCATCTCCATGGAACTTATGTCATATTAAGTTCACTAACTTATGTTGTATTAAGTTAAAGAGATTATGTTGTATTAAGCTAGGACTTCGTCCTACTAGGGAGAGATGCTTGTACCAAGATCTTATGCCGTATTAAGATCATGACCTTGTGTTGTATTAGGTTCTAAGATTTCTGTTGTATCAATTTCAAAATTATGTTTTATTAAGTTCAGGAGTGTTTTGTTGTATCAAGACCACATGGCTTATGTTGTATTAAGTCTCGAGGCCGATATACTATGTGATGTATGGCTAGTCATGGTCACCATGTGCTACAAGTCTCCTTTAGGGTTTAGCTACCCCTAGAGTGATTTACTTTAGCATATGACTATATGACACGGGGTAATACATGTGATCATAGGTTTGGAACAATTCTTATGAGTATGATATGATATAGATGATTAATTAATGAAACACATATGGACCATGCAGGATTAATTAATGATAAATGAAATG
>LPNX010750279.1:0-24386 GCA_001517045.1 Pseudotsuga menziesii | reverse complement strand
TATATATAATTAATAATGTCTTTACGAAAAGACATGACTCTTAATGAAAGGGTATTCTGCCAAAATATAAATAGCGGACCCCCAATTGTAACTTGTCACTTCTCTATCAATTTATACATCATTTTATATCTACGGATATGTGGGTCATTTCAGAAATTACGGGTTCATTCTGAGTTAATTGAGAACGTCCAACTATGGATGTTATAGTGGTATGAGAAGCAATCCAAGGCTTCCTTGAATTAGGTCTTTGACCTTAGAGAAAAGAAAGAGAGTTAAAAAAAATGTAAAAACTAAAAACTAAAAGGAGGAAAAACAAAAAAAAAAGGAAAGAAAAAAAAAGTTAAAAAAGAAATGATAAAAGTAAAATAAAAAAGAAGGTAAAACTGAAACCACACGTGGTTTCTTAAAGTGGGTTTGGGTTTGAATATAAAAGTGCATAATAATAACTACTAAGAAGCAAGTGAGATTTGAACTTAGGTGGGGAAGGTAACACTCATTCCTCCCAACCACCCAATCTACTAGAATTTTACAAAACTTAAGGGGAAAAAAATCTAAAAGTACATAATAATTGCTACTAAGAAGAAAGTGAGATTTGAACTTGGGTGGAGAAGGTAACAATCATTCCTCCCAAACACCCAATCTACAAAAAGTATTTATCAACCTTCAAAAAGAAAAAATATTATTATTATTATTATTATAATTACTTAATAATTGTATTAAGTACAATTATGAAATTACAAGAGTAAAGAAAAACAAAACAAAATCGAAGAAGACAAGAAGTCAGTAAAAAGGAAAACCAACTATCATCAAAGAACACCAAAAGTCAACAATTATGGCAAATTCTAAATCAGATTTGCAGTCCCAACTACAAGTAGAAATTAAAAAAGTATTTGACATGATGAAGATGGATATTTCTAAAGAATTAATGAGTCAAAAATATACCAGAGTCTACAAAACCAAAAAATCATGAAAGATGCAGTCAAGAATAACGAATAAATAAAACGATTAAACAAAATCATTAAGGACAAAGATGACAAAATCACGCAAATTCAGACAAAAGTAAGATGCCAAGAAGCAGATAATTGTTTCCTTCAGCAACAGATTGAGGAACTCCAGCAAAAAGATGAAGACTCAAAAAAACTGCTCAAGTTGGAAATTACAAAAGTCTATAACACATTAATAAGTAATACTGAAGAAATATATCGATTAATAAATCATAATAAATTATTAGTTACGAATATCAAGAAGTTAAAGAGTAATAAGAAGGAAGACAAATCGAATGAAGACATCGAAGGAAAAGTCCTAGAAAAACAAGAAGAAAATCAATGCCTTCTAAATCTTAATCAAGAACTAGAGAAAGAAATTGAGAAGTTAAAAGAGGAAAAAAAGTCACAAGAAGAAAGGTTTGAGAAGATTCAGAGTAAAAACAATCTACTGTAGAACAAAATAGCGTAAATCCAAAGAGAAGCATCCAGACTCTATGAAAAACAAAGTCAAGTCGAGGAAGTGAAGGCAGTCCTCACCACGGTTAAAAAGGAAGAAAAAAAAACAACACATATGCCTTACAGACATCCCAATTATAATCGTCATTTTGACCAACGAAATGGTCAAAATGAGCATTCACAAAAAATTTATGTTGACAAGAAAATAGTTCGACATACTAAGCAACAATTGAGACAACCCATTTCCCAAAACAATCTCAGAGGTCCAATCAAAATAGATCTAGGATGGACCACAGTAGATACAATGCGACAATTCTCCTGGGGCATCCGTAACTCGTATCATCTTATCTCATCAAGTGTCACAAAGGATCCAGAGATGATAGTTCAAGCAAATCAGACGTTGCTATCAATGAATATTTGAGGACAAAGATTCCCTTAAGGGGAAGGAAATGTAACAAACTTAAATAATAACAACAAACAATAATAATAATAATAATAATAATAATAATAATCAACATATGTATATAAAATAAATAAGAATAATTAATAATGTATTTATGAAAAGACATGACTCTTAATGAAAGGGTATTTCGCCAAAATATAAATATCGGACCCTCAATTGCAAATTATCACTTATCTATCAATTTATACATCATTTTATATCTATGGATATGTGGGTTATTTCAGAAATTACGGGTTCATTCTGAGTTAATTGAGAACATCCAACTATGGATGTTACAATGTATCCCTCCAAGTGAACTCAAATTAATAAGACATTAGTTGAGTCTTAGTTGTGATAAACAAGTTTCAGTTAATTAAGGAATCAAATCCTTAATTTATGCAAAGTGGTTGTTGATATTGAAGATGACACTAATGGAGAAGCACTTGTTACATTCAGTTTTGTTCAGTTACATTCAATTCTGTTCAGTTACATTAAGTTATGTTTAGTTAAATTCAGTTATGTTAAGTTACATTTAGTTCATCTCAGTTACATTCAATTACATGCAGTTCCATTCAGTTCAGTTCAATTCAATCAATTAACAACTCAGTTAGAGTCAGTTAACACTAGTGAATTAATGGAGGGTGCATATCTTCAGTGTGGAAGACAATTATGAGGTGAAAAATTGGCACCAAGTCAAGGAATGTGCATTAGGGTATGTGTGAGGTGCACACACAGTTGAAAATTCCCCCCTTTTCATGAAACCATTGGCTAAATTCATTATATGACTAATTTCTAGATTATTATTAAAGCTCTATGCACTTTGCAAGACTAGTACATTGTTCAATATGATCTCTACTCTCTTGTGATCTCTGATCAAGCAATTTTGTATTGTAATATAATCATTATTTGTTGTTTATCTATCATACTCTAAGATTGTTTTTTGGGTTTTTTATCCTCCAGATCAGTGGAGGGTTTTCCCAGGGTAGATCATGTGTCTTATGGATTGAATGTTTGTGTATGAATTGTTTATGAGATATATCTGCATTGTAATTGTGGATTAAAGTTTTAAAAATTCAAGAATATTTCTTTGTCACTCAAACATTAACATTTTATGTGTCATCATTTTATTGATTGTGCATGCTCGAGGATCTTTTCAAAACCACCCAGGTGAGTATGTGTTACCACCCTAGGAAATCAAGGTGGTTTCCCCATACGATAAAATTGTCCCCACCATCATCCCAGTCATCTTGTCAGGCTTAGTCATCCCACTGGTTCCGTCGTTAGAGGTCACATCGCATTTTCTCCTGATCCATGATATTCTTATAGATGTCTCACCAAACCCAAGACCCATTAAAAGTGATTTTTTTCTGTTACACAAGTCATTGTTATGCATGCACCCACCAAACACACATGAACCAAATATCTCAAGCAACTAGTACGTCCATTCAAAAACTAGCTCATTCGTCCAATAAGAAGTAGTCATCCACGTTGCATAGCTGGGAAAACCAATATAAACTTCCATTCGTTAAACTTTCACCATAAAATAGTTAAAAGAATTTACCCTAATACTCTAGTTCTCTAATTTAGCCCTAACCATAGAAATTTCATCGTTAAAATGGCCCATCCAACCTGTGAAGTTTCCCCCAAATCCACTCAAGCAAAAAATACATCCATTTTATACCATCAAGCAGACATTGGGGATCCATAAATATCCCATTCTAACATAATCCATACCTTGGTTGAAGCTCGTTACAAAGCAACCACAAACTAGGACCCCTACCAGTTATGGAAGTCCAACCTAGTACGCTATGTCTGTCCTCCCAATGCACATTTCCCTAAATTATTATGTGGTCCTTGACTTATTACTCACCAAGCCAAAGAAACATCAAATACTTCAATAGAAACCAACTTATATGTCAAATCAATGCAAAAGAGGTTAATAAGATGTTCACTCTACCCATAGAAGAAAATACCCAATACCCTTCCCTTTGGTTAAAGAGCATTATCCTTCCAGTACCAAACCCTAAGCCCCGGTAGTAAAGATCGTGTTACAAACCATTATAAGGAGGCGGGAATGGTAAATACAAATCAAAATCCCCCTTCAAAAAATTTATTCTTCCAAGATGAGGCTAGGAAGGTAATTACAATGTTATGTTCCATACTGGTGTACAGAAAAAGATGAAGAAGTAGATGAAACTATGTTAGGATTTCTTTCAAATTTACATCTAGTAGTAGGTAAAACTCCAAAAGTATAATACCCTTGATTTTGTAGCTCACATCCTCAGTCAACAAATTACAATTTTTCCTTCCTAAGAAATATTTGGGTTTCCCTCTTTCCTACCAGAATTACAAATATTTTGAAGGTCAAGGCCCAAACAGGATTGACCAATTAGCCATGGGAATTATTGCACATTAATGGAATTCAATTTTTATCAGTAAAGAAAGAAATTCTAATTTTAAAGAGTTCACAAATAAGGTCATGAGGATCTCTTATATGATAATTCATGGGATAAATCTTCCCAGAATTCCTAGAGAAGGAAATGAGTGGTTGCAATTCACACCAAAAACCAGGGTGGGTGACTAGTTCTTGTCTAAAGATAATATATTCATTAGGATATATGGATTTGAAGGTAAACCTTACAATCTACCTACATTTTTTATAGTCATAATATTAGCAATGGAATATGCTAGGAAAATATTGTTGTCAAATGAATTCCATTTTGGACTATTAAACAACATAAGCCATTCCATATCCCAAAGGATGTAGGCCCTTTCTAAATAAGGTATTTAGCTGTTTTGCATTACTTGGAATCATTTTTAGAGTAGTTAGCCTTGGAAAAATATGAAGCATTGGCATACGACTCACATGGGGTGATATCAAAACAATGGTACGAGAATAACAATGCAACATATGAACCAACTCCTGGGCTTGCTTTAGTAAGAAATTCCAACAAAAATAGTTGGGAGGAGGTTGAGAAGATATTAAAGAAAACAATAGCTTCAAATGAGCCTAAAAAAATAGTGTTACAAAAAAGAGGAATTGATGAGATGGAAATAGATGAGGAGGATTCAACCCCTCAATCTAAAGGGAAAAAAAATGATCCTCCAGAAGAGGACAAGGCACTGGACATGAGAGAGATCAGAGAATATGTATCCAAGGATATTGGAGAAATAGAGAAACCATCAGTTCTATTGGGAAAAAAACCACCTAGAATGATACCATAATCATCCTTGGAATTCACACTACCCTTGAAATCGAAAGGAATAACTCCAACAGGACCCATAATGATGCAAAATGATTTTCAATCTATCTACAGGGAGATTAGGAAGGACAAAATGGAAAGTGTGAATGATGATAAGCTACATGATATTCCTTCTCATAAAATATTGTTAGCAATGGAAGATATTATCAATGACACTTTAAGGTACTCAACATTTGACTCCATTGTATCGAATCCTACTAGTTTGAAAGATTACAGGGCTAAAGAACATGTTGTGGATTTGGTATTTTTTTAGCAAGCTGGCTAAAGTGGATTTGTTTAAGCAATGCAATGATATATACGTGCAAAAGTGGTGAAATCCACTAATATAGAGAAGAGGATTAGAGAATCTTTGAATAAAGCAAGTGATCTGTTAAAAGTTGAAAAATGGAGGACTAGAGATAAACATGTGATTATCAAAGAGCTTGAAGAGAATATTTTTAAATTAAGTGCCAAACCAGGTGATGATTCTCAAGTCAAAGATTTGATAGACAAGGAATATAATGAAATAACAAATTTGAAAAGTTAGCTAAAGATCCCAACTATGTATCCAGTTCAAACTGATAAAATACACCAAGTAGAAAGGGAAAATAGAAGTTATTATCCATTGTGTCAAATCACAGAGATGAGATAGAAGAAAGGGACAAAATTATAGTTGAGTTAACATCTTATATAGTCACCCTTAAAGTTAAAAAGGATAACAAAGCTCAACCTTTACCAACATCCACCATGGCATCAGAAGTGACAGAACAGGCCCAGATAAAGACATGCAGAGAAATATATGCAGGAAGTTGTTAGGAAACCACCACCACCTAAAATATTTGATGTAGATTCTATGCAAGAATATCAAACCACTATGCATCGTTCCAAGATTGTAGAATATGTACAAAGTAAGATAAAAGAGATTGAGGATGATGTAACTCTAAAATTTAACATAATTCTAGACCTAGAGCATGACATAAGCAAAAAATAAGATGATATGAGTGACTTTAAAAGAGAGGAATATAATTTAAAAATTCAATTTACATCACTAAAGATAGACTCTCAAGGAGAAGAGATGCTCAGGAGAACAACACAAGAAATTTGGGAAATAGTTTCCCAAATATTTAATGATCAGTGGGAGTTCATGAACTTAATGACTGTTGAAATGAGAGTTTATAAATCATCAATAGGTGAGATAAAACATGTAAATGAAACACTAGGAGATGGGCCTACACAAGCTAGGAAAACAATTGATTACTGAAAAGCTTGAATAACAAGGAAATAGAATATTTGCAACTTATCAGCAGAGCACAGGTAATAAAGATATCCAAAAGAATGATGTTAAAGAAAATATTATGCAGGGTAATACAAAAGAGTGTGAATGTGTTGTATCAAAGCTTTCAAAACAATGTTCACTGGGTTACAAAGCTTGGACTTCCCTTATTATGAGCTGGGAATGCAGATTTCTACCTAAACGAAGAATATATGAGCAAGCTAAGAGAGAAAAGAATTAAAGGACCTGAACACGAGATGGAAGGGGCTACCAATCGAAATCAAGCATATGAAATATTAAGATCTCCTTTTCACATGTGGATAAAGATGAAATCATTTTTTTAGGAGATGGGACCCCTTACATATGAAAGGAATTCATAATCAGAGTTAGCATTCAAAAATTGGAAGGCTAATAGAATTCTAGTAGGTAAAGAATAGAGTTTGGTAGTGAGATATCATAGATTTTATTTACCACATGAGCAACAACATATTGAGAAAAGTAAATCCGGGTCATTTTCATAGCAATAGGAAACTTATCAGATCCCTCTTCCATCTCAAGAGGTAACTCCTCCACGTCAACAACATGCCCAAACAACACCAACGCAATAGTATGCAGGACAAACAACCCCCTTGGAATTTATGTCACCTGAAGGCTCTGTACAAAATGGAGACCCTACCTATAATCAAATGATCCAACGAATGAGGAAATTTGGCATTTACCTACACCTCCAGGTCAACAAAGTATGCGAGGCCAACATTCACCTATTCAAGGAAAGAAGAAACGCGAAGGAAATAAAAAAAATGAAAGTTACTCTATGTAAATGTAATATTTTAATGTGATAAAGTAAATAGTGAAAAATATTGGTTTCAATTAGAAGTCAAATTATTTACAAATTGTATTCAAAAAATTCTAAGCCCTATATAATTTAAGCTCAACAAATAAGAAAGAGGCTCGCAATTTGAGAATTATAAGTATTCTTTCTTATATTGTTGATTCAATGCTTGTTATTGTGATGTGAAGTCTTTTATCAAATATTAATGAAATAAAGTTGTGTTTTGTATTGTTGATGTATTTTTAACTTTAGAATGAATTCACTTGTATATCTTATATTGTAACCCGATGTTCCTATCGGGAGAGTCATTAATATAATAAAGTCATGTAAAGTTAATGAGGTTAACCCTCCATTGTAAGTTGGGGCAATAGTCCCCACAATTGAGTTAAGGTTAACCCTCGTTGATCGAAGGGCAAAGTCCCCACAGTTGAGGGGCACTAGGGTTATTAGACTCTCCTAGAGATGTCGGCCCTGGTAAGTAATTGTCAAGATGGAAATTAGTATAAATAGAGAGTGAGCCTCCCTATTTTACATATACACTCACTCAACTGGGGCGCATGAGTGAGAGAGTAAGTGCTCGCACAAGTGAGAGAGAGAACAGCTGTTGGAGATCATCTTTTATGTCTTTGGGTTTTACTGCTGCCATTGGTGCTCATTCTATATCTTAGGAAGTTGTGTGGTTTTCTCCGTTATGGTTTCCCCGAGGAAAATTCTTTGTGTCTCTTGTCTCTTGTGATTATTGTTGTGCATGTTATTCTCTCAAATAAGATCCTAAGATCATATTACTTAAATGGTAAAAATCTAACATGGTATCAGAGCTAACCTGAGAAGAAGACACTGTGCAGCTGCAGAAGCTAGGGCTTCTTAATTTTTGGGTGTCTCTCCACAATCCATTAGAAAAAGGAGGCTAGATAACACTCCATTGAAGGGCACATCTTTCTGTTGAAGCAGAATTCAATTCTGGGCATTTTTAGTTTTTGCTACAGGAAATTAGGGCTTTTTATAGAAGAGGAATTTTTGAGTGAGCCCAGCATAGGATTGGTATCCTCATCAAAATCAAAGTTTAGAGACCAAGTTCAAAGTTTTTAGTTGAGTAAATATCCAGGAAAGTCAAACCCTAGTTTGACCCCGGGCCTGAAAAACCCTAAAATACTAAAACAGGTAGTTTTGATACATTCACTATATCTTGGCATTGAATTAGTCTTAGGGACCAAAATTTTCACAAACTTAAGCTAAAATCCTAATATACACTATGTAAAAATTTCATCCTCATATTCGCTATATTCTAGGAGATATGATTCCTCCAAAGCAGGGTTCTAGCCTCTTCCAAGATTCATCCCTAAACATGACACCAAGAGAGAATTTATGTATCTCGGGCTACGAAGGTCCAAATGCAATTTTGCAAGATGTTCCAGATAGTGCATGGACTATACTTTCTATGGTAAAAGGTTCAGACCTAGAAGGTGAAACATTGACACGTGGAAGTCCGTACAAGTTCGCTATGATTAAGAGTCCTAAAAGAAGTCACCTTGGAAAAGTTCTCATAAGTCCCAATTGGAGAAACCAATTCTGGTCAAACCTATGGTGTTCGAAAGAGGACAGAAGAGGCTACCTTAGTGCATATTTTTAGACATAGAGGAGCATTAATTTCAGAGATACTACAAAAATAATATCAGTAATTTTCATAGAAGAATTTGGAAAACTAGGGCTTCCTGTTCCATGAGCTTCCCTCCACCGTTTTCAAAAAAGGAGTACATTGGACAACTCACCTTGAAGACAGTGCATATTTATATCCAATCATATTAGAAATATTCCAAGTTTTGAAAATTAGGTTTTCTCTAGCAAATCCTAGATCCGCCAGCTCTGAAACCAGGATGGACACCTCAAATCAGTAAGATCTAATATTTTGTTATTTACATTTGAGGTTCTCATTTGAAAATGACTAATCACACCAGCTTGATGACAATCTTGGTGTAACTGAAAACATCCAAGCATGGAAGTATTGGATCTCATTTGTTCTTTAAGAAAATGAATTGGACACCTACATAAGTGAAAGGTTCCAGTTCTAGAGGGAGATGAGGCTAAAATCCTTACAGATGAATAACTTGGTCAAGGCCAAGAATATCATTGCTGATTTAATCAAGGATCACCTTATATCACAAGTGTCTTACCTAAATACACCTAAAGAGATGTTTTATTCCTTAACCAATCTATTTGAATGGAATAACATAAATTGGAATATTAATTTGAGAAACCAATTGAAGAATGTAAAGATCTAGAATGTAGAGACCATACAGTCATACTTTACGAGGGTCTCTCAAATCAAAGAACAACTTGAAGCGGTAGGATGAAGAAGAAGAGAATGCATAAATTGTGATAACCACCTTGAATGGCCTCCTAGGATCATGGGATTCATTAATTCGGGGAATGTGTGCCAGAAGGAAGTGATTACCTTCATTAAACTCTATGAAGAGCGCACACTAGAAGAAGCTTGACTCATATAAGAGAGAGATAATATGGGAGCAACTGAAGATCAAGCTCTCACAATTCAAAGAAGAGCCCTCAAGCAGTGAGGAATATGAAGGACTCAATTCTTTTCCATCTTAGCATTTGGATAAGAAATGGTGTTGTTATGAATGAAGAAGATGATGAAGCTGAAAGAAGGAGTCTACCCACGAAACAAATAAAGATAAATATTCAATTGTCATTTCATGATAATGTTTTGTTATGCATTTGTTTATATTCAGTTGATGTGTTATGCATGATAGAATGTTTGCATTAATGATAGTATACTACTAATATGCATGTGATGGGTAAGTAGCTCATGGTGCCATACAACTCTCTATTGCTACTTATCTAGAATGAAACCTCTTTGCTGACATATTGGAGTAGTGCACAATATCAATGATGTAATGGTAGAGATGGAAGGAATCTAGAAATTTTTTGTGAGATATAGATGAATGTTTTATTGGCTAAAATAGTTGTATGATCATATATTTATGCATAATAATTTTCCATTATGAATATGCTTTATGAAATGTTTCTAGCCATACAACTAATGCATTTGAATTGTAGGAAAGATCGTGTACAATCGCCTACAAGAAAAGAAGGATGGTACTTGTTACAAAGAAATGTTAGAATAATCAACCCATAGTTACCCATATTTGACATTAATTAAATCATTTTTGTCTTATTCCTAGAATCCTAGATTCCCTCTCTATGCTAGTTGACTTCTACATGTTCCTAGAAGTCAATACTTGCTAAACTAGGTCATGGAGCGCTTTGGAATCATCCTAGAAGCATATTTAGCATGTCTTCTTTATTCCTGGTTCCTTAAAGAACATATCTACTTTTTCTGAAAGTTGTCTTGCTTTACATATGTTTTAAGGCATAAAGGAAAAACTAGTCTAGGGGAACTTGCCTTGTTTTTTTAGCACATCATCCTCCTTCCTTTTCTCCATACAAAAGCATGAATTAGTTGTGTTTCCACCACATATTATATTTTCCACTTTCTTTATCTAATTCGTGAGGATCTTCATGGATTTGGAAAGTCCTTTTTGCACTTATGGGGGATTTGACTTGGTTTAGTAGGCTTGCTTTTTGACCAATTTGAATAGAAACCTAGTTATTTCAAATCTATCATCTAATTATATATTTGAGCATCCTATTACTTCATATGGTTGTCTAATGTACACTTATTCAATACAGGATTAAGTTATGCTCCAATTTCAGTCTCCTTTTGTGTGAATTTTGAATGTTTGATTAGTAATTTTGTGAGTGTAATTGATCTATCTCTTGGGTTCAATTTCCACATGGTATTAGAACCTTTTTGGATCGATTTATCTCCTTCCAAATTGTTATTGCGGGTTTGACATCATTGACTGGGAGTGCATTCTGCTGACTGAAGGGAACATGAGCTGAGATATGGACCAATCTCAAAGGATCATCTTGACTCCATTTGATTTCTTCGAATGGAAAGCTGAGATGGAGATATTATTGAGAGAGAAAGGTATCTATAGGGTTATCATGGCCACTTAGGCATAGCCCAATGCAGCTGCAGAGAAAATCAAATGGCACAACAGGAGGCATGAGGCCTATGGTATTTTGTGTCTAAGTATTTCAAGATACCACCTCTTTCATCTTGATTCATTAACATATCCTAATGAGGTGTGGGAGAATATTGAAGATATTTTTTGAAATAAATATTAGATGAGAGGACATCAAATCAAGAATGAATTGATATCCTTGAATCCCAGTAGCTTCGAATCATTGCAATTGTATTTTACCAAGTTTAAGGCCCTTATTTTGTAGTTAAAAAAATGTGGGATTAAAAAGATTGAGGAGAAACTAGTTTTGAACATTCTCTCAAAGCTTGGTCTTGACTATTCAGTGTTTGTTTCGACCTTCTATGCCACTAAATTGATAGCTCGAACCTGGAAGATTCCTAAGCTTGTTGAGTTCATGGAATCCCTCACTCAGGAGCAAGATAATTTGGTGATGATGGGCACCATCAAACCTTCCAAAGACCAAGATTTGGTTGCTGGAGATTCAAAGGTGGATTCAAAAAGCAATAAAAAATATAAAAATCCACCTGAGTGAAAGAGATACAAGGAAAAGTCTCAAGAGGAGTCTTCAAGATCTAAGAAGAACCCCTAGAAGAAGAAGAACAAAGGAGAAATGAGCAAGTGCACATACTGAAGTAAGGGATATCATCCTAAGAGCTCTTGTATGAAACAACAAATAGACATGCTGACCCAAATCCTTGAGAAGAACAACATCTCCCTTCCTAATTGCTCAAAGAAGAGGGAAGGAGGATCAAGTTCAGAAGACAAGGAGAGAGTACATGCGTTGGTTGCTAGCACCTCAATCTCACCTAGTTTCATCATTGATTCTAGAGCTTCCAGACATATGGTTTTGACAAAAGAGATCTTCTCTTCTCTTGACATGTCGAAAGGTCCACCAATAGTTTTGGGAGACACTTGGGAGATAACTATCTGACTGACAGTATGGGAAAGGGTAGGATTGATCTTGACCATGGTAATTTCAATAATGTGTTGTATGTTTCAGGTCTTGCCTATAATATCTTGTCAGTGTATCAAATGACTCACAATGGGTCTCCAAAGAAATTCATCTTCTCCCCCAATGAAGTTGAAATAACTGAGATTTCGAATGGTAAATTCATAGAAAAAGGTGTTGTTGATCACACTTCGAAGGTATACAAGTTTTCCCATTTTCTACCCTACTCAAACCCCTCTACTCTTCTTACTCATGCTAATGAAGCAAGCAAGATTTGGTATGAAATATTTGGCCACATTAACTACAAGTATATTTCTGATTTGAGTGAAAAATACATGGTCATAGGGTTACCAAAGATCAAGTTTTCTAAGGGAGTCTATCAAGGTTGTATCCTAAGAAAACAACCAAAGCACAAGTTTGAGAGAGCTATTCATGAGAGAACCTCTACACCTCTTGAGTTGATCCATAGTGACATTGCTGGTCCATTCCCTCATATTTCCATCATTCAAGCCAAATATGCACTCACCTTCATAGATGACTTTTCCAGGTTTTGTTGGGTTCACTTCCTAAAGCATAAGTCTGAAGTTTTTGACCTATTCAAAGTCTTTAGAGCCTTGGTTGAAAACCAATCTGGGAGGAAACTCAAGATCCTCATATATGACAATGGTGGTGAGTATGTCAATTCTAATTTCATCCAGTATTGGAAATATGCAGGTATCTAGATGCAACATTCTATCCCTTACACACCATAGCAAATTGGTGTTGCTGAGAGAAAGAATAGATCACTTAAGGAGATGAAAACTTGTATGTTGGAGGATAAAATTTTGCCACCAAAGTTTTGGGCCGAAGCTATAAACTGTACATCCTATATCCAAAATAGGGTACCACATAAGCAACTTGATGGTATGACTTCTTTCGAATCTTGGAGTGAGCACAAGCTAGATGTGACCCATTTCAGGATTTTTGGCTCAAAGGCTTGGGCTAGAATTCCAATAGAAAAGAGGAGGGCTTTGCTACCCCAAATACAAGAGTGCCTATTTTTTGGGTATTATAAAGCTCCAAAAGGGTAAGATCTGATCAACTTGAGCACAAACAAAGCTTTCATTGAAAGAAGTGTTCAACTCGAAGAAGAGCCTTTAGCAGCAGTTGAAGTTGGAGAGTCCTCTTCACCACCACAACCATTGATTGTAAGTGAAGAGACTAATGAGATTGTTGATTCTGATATGTATGATAATGATAAATTAATTGCATATCCTAACATACCTACAAGAACAAAGTTGGAAGCAAGGACCATTCATGCAGCTGTGGAGCTAGCTGGAAATCCTAATGACACTAGGAGGACTAGATCTCAATTTGAGAGTGCCCTTTGTATGAAAGATACTCTCTTTGCTGAGAAGTGTTATTTGATGATAGATTATGATCCATAGACATATGAAGATGCAAAACATGATCCAATATGGAAAACAGCCATGAAAGAAGAATTCAACTCGCTCCAGAAGAACAACACATGGGAACTAATTGATCTCCCCCTAGTGAGAAATCTAGTGAAGTGTAAGTGGGTCTTCAAAACTAAGTTTGATTCTGATGGTTCACCTTTGAAATATAAGGAAATATTCATATCCAAGGGATACTCTCATGTACATGGTATTGACTACAATGATACCTTTGCACCAGTGGCAAAGATCGACTCCATAAGGCTTGCCCTAGCCATTGCGACTTCGAAGCAGTGGGAGGTACATCACATGGATGTAAAGTGTGCCTTTCTGAATGGAGATCTAACTGAAGATATTTACATGTAGAAACCAGAAGGTTTTGTATCTAATCCATCTTTAGTGTGCAGGTTAAAGAAATCATTGTATGGGCTCAAGCAAGCCCCTAGGGCTTGGTATGCCAATGTTGATGGATTTCTGCTGTCACTAAGTTTTTTTTGATACAAGTCTGATCCTAATGTCCATTTGAAGTTGATTCATGGTTCTTTAATGATTATTTTTCTCTATGTGGATGACCTTCTGATTACAGGAAGTTCAAAGAAAGATATTGCCTCCTTGAAGGATGCAATGAACCATGTCTTTTCTATGACATATTTGGGATTGTTGAGCCAATTCTTGGGTCTCAAAATTGCTCAATCCCAACATGGAATCAAGGTTCATCAGTCAAAGTATGCTTCATATTTTATCATCAAGTTCAGCATGAAAGATTGCAAGCCAAGCAAGAATCCATTCCTTTCAGGATTTAAGCTTGAAGAAGCAAGTTATTCTCTTATGGTAAATAATACACTATATAGGAAGTTGATTGGGTGTTTTCTTTATATTTCGCTTAATTGACCTAACTTATCTTATGCAGTTAGTGTGGCTTCAATATACATATATCAGCCTCACGAGATCCATTGGAGAGAAACCAAGAGGATCCTAAACTTTGCTCAAGGAACAAGGACTCATGGGATTTTCTACAAAGCAAAATCTGACTTAGGGCTAGTTGGATTTACTGATAGTGATTGGGCAGGTGACAACACAGATAAAAAGTCTACCTGAGGATAGTTGTTCATTCTTATAGAAGGACCAATCAGTTGGCCAAGTAAGAATCAGAGTGCCATAGCACTCTCATCTACAGAGGCAGAGTATAGAGGAGTTGCAAATGCAACTACTCAATGTTTACGGTTGTAGGGGATACTTGGAGAATGTGGTTTCAAATCAGAGTATTCAAAATTCATCTATTGTGACAATAAAAGCACCATTAGAATATCCACTGATCCAGTTCAAATACAAAGAACCAAGCACATTGAGATCTATATGCACTATATCAGGGAGCTTGTGCATGATGGTACCATTGCTCTACTCTACTGCGCATCTTCATAACAAGTAGCAAACATTTTCACCAAAGTATTCTATGAGAAGAATTTCAGTAATCTCAAATCATTGTTTTGGATTTCTTATCATGTGGTGAAGAATGATTGATGACAATATTTCCAAAAAAAAAAATTCTCGTCCATGTTTAAGGGAGGATTTTCCCACGGGGTTTTTGCCTCTTTCCTTGGTTGTATGGACATGCAGTATGTAAAAGGGTCACTAAGTCTTGTTGCTAGGCCCTATAATTTTCTGATATTTACTCATAAAGTGAGGCTTAAGGGAGGATTTTAGAATAATCAACCCATAGTTACCCATATTGGACATTAATTAAATCATTTTTGTCTTATTCCTAGAATCCTAGATTCCCTCTCTATGCTAGTTGACTTCTACATGTTCCTAGAAGTCAATACTTGCTAAACTAGGTCATGGAGTGCTTTGGAATCATCCTAGAAACATATTTAGCATGTCTACTTTATTCCTGGTTCCTTAAAGTGCATATCTGCTTTTTCTAAAAGTTGTCTTTCTTTACATCTGTTTTAAGGCATAAAGGAAAAGATAGTCTAGGGGAACTTGCCTTGTTTTTTGACCACATCATCCTCCTTCCTTTTCTCCATAAAAAAGCATGAATGAGTTGTATTTCCACCACATATTATCTTTTCCACTTTCTTTAGCTAATTCATGAGGATCTTCATGGATTTGGAAAGTCCTTTTTGCACCTATGGGGGATTTGACTTGTTTTAGTAAGCCTGCTTTTTGACCAATTCAAATAGCAACCTAGTGATTTTGAATATCTCATGTAATTATATATTTGAGCAGCCTATTAATTCATATGGTTGTATAATTTACACTTATTCAATACAGGATTAAGTTATGCTCCAATTTCAGTCTCCTTTTGTGTGAATTTTGCATGTTTGATTAGCAATTTTGTGAGTGTAATTGATCTATCTCTTGGGTTCAATTTCCAAAAGAAAAAGTAATTACAATTTGAGAAATAACAAGATGAATAATAATATGATGATACTTTCAAAAGAAAGAAAGAGGTCTTAGACATAGTGCAGTTATATGACACTATTGAGCAACATCATTGATGTAGATCCTTCCAGCTATGAAGAAGTAGCCAAGAAGAAAGGGAAGGAGAGTACCAGTTCAATAAGAATGATGTCTAGTATGCAATATTGAGACCTGAAGGGAAGAACGTAATGTATTTCATATGGATCTACAAGATCTAGCATGCAGTAGATGGAAACACCGTGGGATACAAGGCAAGATTCATAGCACGAGGCTTCTCACAAAAAGAAGGCATAGACTACGAAGAGACATTTGCAGCCACTAGGAGTTAAGACACATGGCAAGCATATTTTTGTGTGCAAATTAAAGAAGGCCTTATACGAGCTCAGAATACACCCATGGGTGAGGAGCTTGAAGATCACCTAGAGTGATGAAGATCTTAACCTTTGCTACAAGGTTGAGGATGAAAGCCTATAGAGGATGACAAGCTCACAGATGGGTGTTAGAAGAACATTTTCAAGATAGAGGATCTTGGTATCCAGTGACCCTAGATGGATACATAGAATAATAGTAGCATAGGAAGCTACTTGTCACTCTAGTACATGACACATAGAGTACGAAAGGCAGAGGGAGAATGATGCTCCGCTTTAGAGGGAGTGACTGCAGAAGATTCTAAGGTTCGACAGGATGGACAACTCACTGGTGGCTCTAGGATTTACTGAGAGTAAAGAAGATTCCAACCTTTGCTTCAAGGTTGAAGGTGGAATACCAGTGATGCTCCTGTTATATGTCAATGACTTGTTCCTAACAGGGAAAGAGGAACTCATTAAAGTTGCAAGAAGGAGACTTGTTTTCAAGTTCAAGATAAAGGACTTGGGTATGATCCATTACTTTCTAGGCATGGAGGTATGGCATAATGTAGATAGAATATCCTTGGGACAAGGGAAGTATGCAGTAGAGATTCTGAAGAGGTTTGGGATGATGGACTTTAAGGCCATGACCACACCTATGGCATCGAACTTGAAGTTATTGAGTGATGCTTCATCAGATTTGGTTGATGCTATGATGTATCATCAAATGATTGGGTCCTTGATGTACCTGATGAATACAAGAATAGGTATTTTCTTTGTTGTGAACACATTGAGCCAGTTCCTGACGGATCCTAGACATGTTCACCTGATTGCTCCAAAGCATATTCTGAGGTACCTGAAGGGTACAGTTGAGTATGGGCTCAAGTATGATACAAATTAGAACATTAACCTAGAAGGTTATGTGGATTCATATTGGGAAGGAAGTGCCATTGATAGGAAGAGCACTTTGGGGTGCTGCTTCAATATGGGATCAGGTGTGATCTCTTGGTTTGGCAGGATGGAGTCCTGCATGGCGCTGGGTATAGCCAAGGAAAAATATGTTGTCACTTTCTATTTGTGAGGTAGTATGTTTATTTTGAAGCTACTATTTGTTTTGATTGATCTGACTTGCATTTTTGTATGATGCAGAGAGGAGCAGTGAAGCTCTAGTTTGTGATCCAGATCAAGATCTCTCGAAAGAGGGAGTTATAGCATAGTCGGTAAGGAAGGTTTTCTGAGCATAAAATCATGGAGAAGCTCATAGGTTTCTCAAACGTAATCATTCTTGTAGGTTGTCCTCAGATGTAATCGGTCCTAGCGAAGCTTGTAGGTTATCCTTGGATGTAATCAACCCTGATGTGATTCTATGCTAGAAATGGCCAGAGTGAAGTTTGAGTACTTCAGGGAGAAACTTGGTGTTCTCCATATCAAGGTTCCTTCCAAGAGGAAGTGATGAGTCTATGAGCCCTTCTGACATGGTGGTAGGATTGGTTCCTCCCATGGTCAGATGTAAGTGTTGTGCCCATTTGATATGGTGGCAAGATTGGTTCCTCCCATGGTTAGATATAAGTGTTGAGCCTTTCCTTAGATGGTAGTAGGTGTGTCCTACCATGCTGGTGGATGTATGTGCAGAGCCCTTCCATGGATGTTAGTAGTTGTGTCCTACCATGCCAGTGATTATAAGTGTAGATCCCTTCTGACATGGTAAGATTGGTTCTTTCATGGTCAGTTGTAAGTGCAGAGCCCTTCCATGGATGGTAGTAATTGTGTCCTACCATGCCACTGGTTTTTTGTGTTGGGCCCTTCCATGGATGGCAGTAGTTGTGTCCTACCATGCCACTGGTTGTAATTGTTGGGCCCTTCCACAGATGATAGTAGGTGTGTCCTATCATGCTGATGGTTGTAAGTGCTGGACCCTTCCACAGATGATAGTAGGTGTGTCCTATCATCCTGATAGTTGTAAGTGTTGGGCCTTTTGACAAATGATAGTAGGTGTGTCCTATCATGTTGGTAAATGTAAGTGCTGGGCCTTTTTGACATGGTTCTTGGATGTGTTCCTCCCATGGTCGGATGTAAGTACTGGGCCTTTCTAACATGGTGGTGGATGTGTTCCTCCCATGGTTAGATGTGAGTGTTGGGCGTGCCTTTCTGACATGGTGGTGGATGTGTTCCTCCCATGGTCAGATGTAAGTGCTGGGCATGCCTTTCTAACATGGTTCTTGGATGTGTTCCTCCCATGGTCAAATATAAGTGTTGAAGAAGATGAAGACCTGTATGGAGGCTAGGCCTACAACCAACATGAAAAAGGGTTGGCTCTGTAGAACTTCCTATGATGAGTAGAATTGAGAGATAGCACCATTTGTTCAAGATAGCAAAAGCAGTGACGCTAATGACCCAAGATGATCCAGTGATGATCTAGACTTGACGATGCTCCAGTGATGACGATCCAATGATGATCTAGCTTTGATGATCCAAACTTCATGATTTTCCAGTGATGATCCAAATTTGATGATGATCCAGTGATGATCTAGATTTGATGATGATCGAGAGAAGAATACTTGTGCTGATGAATTGTGTTAAGAGAATACCTTCCTAGTTAATAGGGAGTGTTGATGTATTTGTAACTTCAGAATGTATTCACTTGTATATATTATATTGTACCTCGATGTTCCTATCGGCAAAATCATTTGTATTTCATTGTACACTGATGTTCCTATCGAGAGAGTCATTAATATAATAAAGTCATGTAAATTCAATGAGGTTAACCCTCCATTGTAAGTCGGGGAAATAGTCCCCACAATTGAGTTAAGGTTAACCCTCCTTGTTGATCGGAGGGAAAAGTCCCCACAGTTGAGGGGAACTAGGGTTATTAGACTCTCCTAGAGATGTTGGGACCAGTAAGTAATTGTCAAGACAGAAATTAGTATAAATAGAGAGTGGGCCTCTCTATTTTACACATACACTCACTCAACTGGGGTGCATGAGTGAGAGAGGAAGTGCTCACACAAGTGAGACAGAGAGAACAAATGTTGGACATCATCTCTTCTATCTTTGGGTTTTACTGCTTCCATTGGTGCTCATTCTATATCTGAGGAAAATTCTTTCTGTGTCTTGTCTCTTGTGATTATTGTTTTGCATGTTATTCTCTCAAATAATATCCTAAGATCATATTGCTTAAATGATAAAAATATAACATGTATATTCTCCCTATTTATCTATTTGTATCCATCTATTTATGAAGTTACGTGGGAATGAAATTTAGTGAATGTAGTATTATTTGACTTGATGTAAGTATCGTTGATTGTTTCCTCAAGATTGAATACTAAACATCAATGTAGAAGTTCAAAATTCTTTTGTTTATGTGTATGATATTTAATGAAAATTATAATTGCATTGTGTGTGGAAGTATTTTGTGTATGCTACTTTGATGAATTGTGTTACTGCAAAAAATACATAAATATATAATGTTATTCTTTGTAAACCGTAAAGAATTATTGAATTCTATTAAGTTCATCTCAGTAAGTTCAAGCCCTATCTTTCCATAAGAAATTCACCCAGTGATGCTTCTTATTATGTGTGATTTGTGCTCCTCGTCTCATCCCTTTCATATTCAAATCTGTAATGCCTGGCTCCATCAAATTTCTATGTTAAAATTCCTTTGCATTTGCAATTTTATCCACAAAAAATTGGCAAAGAACCTGAGCATTTAAAGAATGTCTAAAACCTAAATTCACTCCTCGATTTAGCTCTAAAATCGTTAAAATTTGATCCCTGCCATGCCTAGGCTTTCACTACTTTCAATTATCCAAGAGGATATTCAAGATCGATCAAAATGAAATTCTTTGAAATAAAAAAATAAGCTCATAGCAATGTAGAGCTCATTAAGATATTTTTGGTGACGTTTGTTTCGCGCAAAACAACCTCTGGACGTGAAAGTTATTGAGTTTTGAAGTTACGGCTAAACAGCTAAAATGGAAAAAAAGGACCACATGGCACACCCATAGGATCCTGTGTGGGAGATACAGTCAGTGTGCATAGTCAGCATACAGGTGATGTGGAAGTCATACATAAGGTCATGTGGAGGCGTCCAGGTGACATGGTACGTGAGATGGAACAACAACAGGCTGACAAGTGGGAGGGAAGGCGTCTATATGGACCAACCAAGGCTTGCCACGTGGAAGAGTAGTGGTTAGTTCTATCTACAAAAAAATATGGAAGTCCTACATAAGGTCATGTGGAGGAATCCAGGTGACATGGTATGTAAGATGGACCAACAACATGGTATGTAAGATGGACGAACAACAGGCTGACAAGTGGGAGGGAAGGTGTCCATATGGACCAACCAAGGTCTGCCACATGAAAGAGTAGTGGTTAGTTCTATCTACAAAACACATTTGGAGTTCAGGAGGGTGCGTGAAGGTGTCCATATGGACCAACCAAGGTCTGCCATGTGAAAGGGTAGTGGTTAGCTCTATCTACAAAACACATTTGGAGTTCGGGAGGGTGCGTATCGACACATATCCCAAACCACATTCCAACATACCCATTGAACCACATTCCAATGCCAATGCTTTGTATCACATGTGTTACCATATACAATGGGTGAAAGTCAGGTGCACGGTTTAACCTCGAGACATCCAATTCTCCATATCCATGCCTTACCAATGGGTTAAGGGCCTATTCCTTAAACGGCTATGGAACAATATACTTGTGAATTAAAAGTGGGAATTTAGTCAGAAAAAGAAAGCGTTGGTTAAAATACCTTGTACAATACATTATATGACAAAAAGAGTATACACCATTTTGACCTATCCAATACTGATCATGGGAAATAATTATCTTAGCATGAGCTTAAAACCAACTACAAGTGGAAACGTTGATAAAATTCTAGGTGGAAAGTGCAATTCTTAATCACAGATTCTTTGCAACACAAGCCCAAGTGTCAAGAAACTTATTAATTAGAAGAGAAACTGGATCTGAATGGCTCATCTTCCATAATCAAAGCATTTCTGCTTTCGGCCAGTTCTAGAGAAATAATGGCAAATAGTAGCTTTGACATGTGACTAGGTTCAGATATATACTATAATAGCTCTGGACTGTTCTCATCCAACGAGCCAAATTGATCACTCCCACTATCACTATTCATAGATAGCGTGCCCATATTCGCCATACAATAATAATCCAAAGGATAAGAGTAAATTATCATTTTGTTCATACCTTTAAAAAAAATCCATGCAGAATGAACTGCAATATAGCTAGGAGAACATGTAGCAGAACTTATACAACATGCATATTTCTCTCAAACTTATATGTGACAGCGAGCCATGGGATGAGGTTGTAAACATGAGGAAAATGATGAATTTAGGATGAGGTTGTAAACATGAGGAAAATGATGAATTTATACGGATTTCAAAAAGAAAACAAAATTTGGTTGGATTGAGATTAAGAGTTGACGCAAAGTGAGAATCAAGTGTTGGATATCAAGGTACGTAAGTGATCTTTGTGAGTGGAGAACCAAGTTATAAAGATCAAGATATCAAGGTATGTATCATATATGAATCATGCTTGTGTTATATAGTGTTGCTAAAGGACAAAAGAGTAGCTTTTATGTAATTACAACCAGCATAGATCCATCTAAAAAGGGATCGACCAAGCATCGAGAGGGATCAAATCTCTCAAGCTGTAAACCCTTTTTAAGAGTGGAAATGTCGAGTAAATGTGTAATCCAATGTTTATGGTTTAGTTTATCTAATTTATGTTGTTTTATATATGCAATTCTAAATATTTTAAATTTAATATTATTTTTAATAATATATTTTTATTTTTTTATAAAGGACACGTGTCAACTCTAAGATGAGCATGGAAGGAGTTACATATCTCTCCTCTACTGGGTTGTAGAATGCAACTCTTCGATGCAACAAGAAACTATAGGCTTATTGACTTACAAATCAATGCATCTATATAAATCGTGGAGATTTTTTTATTTATTTTTATATATAAGAGATGGAGTCTTTGGAGTACAACTATACATTCATCTAATAGTTTTTTATTACCATGTTTTAACTACCCCATTATTTAAATTTGATTTAATATTTGTATCACGATTACAGATAACCAATAGTTATCTAATATAACTGTTGCGATTAGAGTTGAAGTTAAGCTAATAGTTGTAGAATTATTGGAGTTAAGCTAATAGTTGTATTCAATAGTTAAGCGAATAGTTATCTAATGTAACTGTGATTAGAGTTCAAGTTAAGCTAATTGTTGTAACTAATAGTTAATTCAAAAGTTAATATATCAACAATTGCACTTCAAGTAAAAATTGTGATTGGATTTGAAGTTAAGCTAATAGTTGTATCATCAATGGAATTAAGCTCATAGTTGTATCTAATAATCGAATAGATGAAGTTTAATTTTTCCAACTATCACGAAGTATACTTGTGAGATGCTAACTAAGTTATTTTTTACTTTTTTGAAATTGTTAATTTCAAATTTTTTATGATGCTCATAGAATCAATATGAACAGTACACTTTTCTCATTCTTGTCCATAGATGAAAAAACATGGATGATAGTCCACCCAAAAATTCTAATATATATACACCTATCGATGTAAAGATATAAACGTCTATCAGTGTAATTAGCTAGATGCCTAACTGCCAGATGGAGAAGTTTACTAGGAGTTAGAACGATTTTATAAGGAGTTTGATTGTTACACGGCTGCATATTAGGTAGAATCCTAGTTTCCAAATGTACGTCAAATAAGCCTTAAGCGATTATAGTTGAATTTAAGGGTATGTGCAAGCTAATGAGGGTCTCGTTTGACACGTTAGATGCAATAGAAAACTGAAAAAACAGGCATCCATCAACTTACATGGATATTTTGAGACACTTACACAATGAATCTTGCGATGAGTAAAAAATATGAAATGTATGAAATTGAATGGCATTTCCAAATATATAAAAAAAATTCTATTGAAAATGTTCTTAACTATATAAAGTTAGATCTTTTTTAACGGGCACTTTTTATTTTTGGGACAAATTATAAGGTATATGTTTTTGTGGGTGCTGCCTTTGAGTGACTAAATGATTGAATAAACTTATGAAAACTGGTAGACATATCGAGAACATATAGTACTTGTGCACGACTATTTTTCCAATAATAAAAATAATTTTTTTAGTTTTTTTTTAATTATCTAAGTGATCAAACCTCAAAAAAGGTATGTCAATTGTGGGTGCAGTGTATGAATGTCTTACTATAATTATTTGAAAATGGTTTTTTTATAGCATGTAGAGGTCGATGTTCTTTAGTTCATCATACAATTTGTTTTCAAAATGGTTTAGAAACGAAAGAGTTATGAACAAAACACTAACAATGTGTTTTTTGAGTTAAGAAATGATGGCACAAGATAAATGAGAAAAAAATATATATTCTTGTTAAAAATTACATATTTGGAATCTACAAAAATACCATATATGTTTCTAAAATTTCATAAAAAATGGAGGTGTGCAGCATGCTGTAACCAACGGCTAAACATGAACATTGAAAATTTGGATATAATGCTTAATTAGCCATGCCATTATCATACTCCAAGGCATATTCATGTTGAATCGGAAGCAAAGTTCGAAGCAGACACATAGGCATAAGAATGTCATGCCAGCATGGGTGGAGGCTCAACCTTATCATTCGGAGGGAATTAATTTTTGAATTTAAACAAAATGCAGGCCCATAATATTAAAGCAAAACAAGTGTGTGTTTTTAAATACTACAACGAGTGCATGTTTTATTAAGCAAAAGGAGTGAGCGTTTTTAAATACTACAATGAGTGCTTGTTATGTAACTATAGAACTAGCCACATTGTCAATTATACCAATAATTTTATTATTTTATGGCCCCCCCACCACTCCCCTCTTCCCCCTAACTATTACTAACCCCC
>LPNX010750278.1:857502-878673 GCA_001517045.1 Pseudotsuga menziesii | reverse complement strand
AATTGACCTATTCATGGAGAAGTGTGTCCTACCTAGGAAAGAATAGATCTCATGCAAGATCATTTGGCTTTTAATTTTTAACAAGTTGTTGTTTTCAGGGGTTTTCGAAAGAGTGTCGGATATTAAGACTCGTGGACATGCCATGGAGTGTCTTACAGCATTTTGTGAGGTTGTTGGTCCCAGCTTTGTCTTTGATAGAGTAAGCCAAGATCTACATTTTCTATCATAGAAACCAACATTTTCCTCATTTGTTATATATTTGCAAATATATTGAACTTACAACACATTATGCCCATTGCTATTTATATGTATAACTGGATTTTTTTATGCTATTAATTGTTGTTTGCTGGCTTGTATGCTTGTATCCAGATGCTTAAAAACAAGGCTTTGTTGTTGGTTCTTCACTTTGCAGAGAAATCATTCTAGGATCTGGATGATTTAAACCAATTGGGCTCTGAAATATCGAAGGTTTCCAAGGATGAAATTGTATTAAAGTCCTCAAATTTCTCTGCAAGCTGGTGCTTTGCCATGGATTCCTGAATTGGGTAGAGACAAGTTGCTTGAAATTGAATACTTCATAAGTTTTAGCAGAATTCTGCGCCATAATGTTCATTTTGGCCATACAAGGGAGCTATCACAGTTGGCAAATATCATTCTATAGTTTTCAACCTTCTATATCATTCTATAGTTTTCAACAGCTGGAGCTATCACAGCTGGCATCTTGTCCTTGTTCGTTTTCCCATTTCCATCCCTTTTCCTACACTACAACTACCATACATACTGTTGAGATGTACTCTTACTATATCACCTAGAGCGCCCCCACTCCATGCCTTTAGCAATGTTCCTTAATGATACCCCCTTTGAGCTAGAAGAGAGGCAATCTAATGAGAGGGGAAGAGCAATTGAGGTGACCGTGGGTAGCCTTCCTGAGTTGCACAAGACTAGCTCCTTGGTGCTGGGGGCTTTGCATCATTGGGGTTGCTAGATTTTTTTTGTAACAAGTGACTTGGTATCTTTGACTACACATGCACACTCCTTTGAAAATGAGTTCATTTCTTGAGATAGAGAGTTGCTGGAAATTTTCGTTTTTTTGGAAAAATATGGTTTGGTTAGTTGCCTTTTTGTATGATTAGATTGATTGAGGAAGATGTGAGTCTGTAGGCCTTGGATTTTCTGGTCACTTATGTTCCAAATCATAAGAAACTATATTAAGAGAATTCTGTGACTCTGTATGAAACATATCTACATATCCTATCGTGGGGGCATAATTTATTCTTCCTGAAGTTTTGTTCCATTGTTAAAGTTCTTATTGTCATTAGTATTTTTGTAAGTGATTTTTTTACTGGTTATGTATGGGAGCTGCAGGAAGTACCTCTGACAGATGTTTGTGAAGCTTTCAAAGTACCAAGAGGCATGGTCCAGGCTCTGCAAGAAAATGCTGGAAGATTTCCATCTATGGTTTCTGCTTTTTGTGAGAGACTTGGCTGGCATGATCTAGAAGGATTGGTTTCAAAATTTCAAAATCGAGTTTCCTTTGGTGTAAGGGCAGAGATCACTGAGCTTACTTCAATTCCATTTGTAAAGGTACTGCTTGAATATTGCATCTCTTTGTTTGCTTTATAGAAGGAAATAAATTTATATTGTTATTTACATATTATGTGAAATTGTCAAATACTTTCAGAGTTCAATATACTAGTCATTTGTGTGGGTTAGAATCTCTTTGGACAATAAGAGTAGCGTCTTGGTTTGGTTTTTGGGTAGGGTGCAAGGGCTAGAGAACTTTATAAGTCTGGCTTGCGTACTCCTCAAGCAGTTGCGGAAGCTTCTCTTCCGGAACTTGTAAAGGCTCTCTTTGAGGCATCTTCATGGGCAGCTGAAGGTAAATTAGGTGGAAAAAAGGAAATTTCATTTTACCTGTCTGAATACATAAATTACTGACATTCAAAATGTAAAATGGATGATATATATTGTGTTCAATGCTAATAGTACTTGATTTTGGGTGCTACCAAAAGGGTGATATGCAATTGGATATTTCTTGAGGGATTCTGTTAATGATTTTGTTTGCTTCCCCATCAGTCCTTTTTTATCTGATTTGTGTTGTGATAAGAGATAGGAAAAATTTCTTTGGCAGGATTGTCAATTGTTATCAGTCCAAGAACTAGATTCTGGCATATAGTCAGACAGCTGTGTAAGGCTCGAAATTGTGATTCTGGTATAACTGATTTAAGTATGTGCAATTTTTTGTACTGAAATTGTGCACTTCGTGAGATCTCACCAAGTGAGAATGTGAGTACAAATATATCGCTGTATACATAAGAAAGAAACAAATAAATCTTCTATTTGATTAATTCATTGAACTCCTTGATGTATTGATTGAGTGTGGATTTGTTGAACTCTTTGATTTTGCCAATTGAGTGCTGGTTAGTTTTGAGTTGATCAAATACCTACTATGTAACTTTCCCTTTTTATGAATTGTATAATGAGAATATAACAGATCATGAGATAAAAGGAATAAATGAAGTTTCATTATTCTGCTGTGTTGTATCTTCTAACACCCAAAAGGATAGAGGAGAAAGCATTCATCCTGGAAATATTTGGATTATGATTTTACATAGTGCCTCACTTGTCCAGCTTCAGTACAGATCTATCCTCTGCTTTTCAATTTATACCGGAACTTATGCATTTATTTCGTCACTCTGCTCAATCAGCTAGTTAAAAGTTGATTGCACAGGTTTTGGCTGCATTGCACCAGACATGTTCAAAACTTGGTGTTTTCGGTACTGGGGTTTATTGCTTTTTTTGTTAGGTTTTAAGATGTTGAAGGGGTTTTCTCATATGAAATTATCAGGTATATCTCTTTGCAAGGGATCTTCTTTTTGTGGTTGTCCCATTCTTGCACTAGTTTGATGTCTTGAGATGTAACCTTCTTTCTTTTCTTCATTGTGTAGTTCTTCATATGGAAATGAAAATGGGTTAATTATTGTTGTTTCATTTACCTTGACCCTTATGATGTCTTCTTCCTTTTTCTTTACTTAGAGCCTATTTTTTGAGTTTTTGGATAGGAGGAAGTGGCATGGCATGAACTATTTCATGGAAACCTTTGCAATGGAACTTCTGGTTTTCATAGTCCAAAATTTAAGTTGGACTGAAGTCATTAGAAAATAGGGTCGATTATGATGGTAATAATTTGGTAGTGTCAATCTCCTAGCATATTGCAGTGCAAGAGAGGATCCCAATGTCTACAGGATCACCAAAGTTGGCACCACATATGCTTACCAATACTCTTTGTTACTAACTATATTGTATGGTTTGGAATTAGGTCTTCTTGAGGTTGCATCTATGATATGTTCATGATGAGATATTGCAGGACTAGATTAGAAATGAAACCATGCTGTCAATTCTGGGTTAGATGAATTATGGTAGTTGGTTCTATGGAAGCAAATAACAAAGCCTCAAATTTTGAAAAAGAAGGAAACTTATTGTTTCTAAACAACAATATCTCAAGATTTGGAAAAAGAGATACAGTTAGAATATTTCAACAAGGAATTGTTGGATGCTCTAATTTAAAATCCTTGGTATAGTTGGAAACCCTTCTAACTATGATATGCCTTATTTCCCATCTAAAAATATGGTCAAACTTATCAGAAAGTTCATGTTGCATCATCATCGAAAGGTAAATAAATAGATAACCATCTGTGTGTGTTGGACTCATGTAAGTAGGAATATTTATGACCTATAGTAGGGGGCATGATTTCTATGTAGCAAATTGTTGAAGAGAGGTGGGAATTTTGTGGACCATTTTCAGGAATGAATAATCTCATTTGGATCATGTAGCATTATGACATGGCCAACATCATCATCTCTCAGGTCTGATTTGTATGGAAAGTCACCTTAGTACATCAACTAATTTCAGTACATTCTGTATAATGGCCCCGGGACTGGAAAGACCACTCTTTCTACAGATCACCAGAGATCGGAGACTGCACATGCTTTTATATATATATTTTTTTAAACAGTCACAATCGTCACTTAAGCAATGGTTCCAGAGATGTCGCTTTTCCGACTCTTATCCTTCAAAGCCGTCGCTTATCCGATGCTTCTAGCTATTGCTTTTGCGACGTTTTTTCCTAATTTCCGTCGCTTATCCGACGGTAGGAATGAGATTTTCTTAAAAAAATTTCACTACCGTCGAAGAAAAGTTGTCGCTGAACCGACACTTATTTTTTAACCAACGGTTACTTAGGTGTCGCTTAACCGATGGTTAATCAGGTGTCGGATAAACGACGACAAGTTTCCGACGCTTAAAAAAAAATCAAAGTGTCGTACATGCGACAGGGAAGTGTCGAAAATCCGACATGACGGCCGTCGGATTTTTGGTCAAAATGTAGTAGTGTGGCAAGGAGGTTAGCATATTTTCTCTCTCTCAGTAATAGAGAAAAATCACTGTCAAATACATCTTCATAATACAATTTAGCAGCTCCTACAATGGGTTTAATATCGGCAGGTATAGAATTGTAAAACCTCATAAATTTGGTAGAGAATTCATGCGCTAACTCGAAATTCATTTCTTTAAATTATTGTACTCAGAAAGAACATGTAAAGGAATCTTTTCATCTTCCCACCTATCTAGAAACAAAGTTTAAATGCTTCAAAGGTAGCAATATACCTTGCAAGAGGGTATTTAAACCACCTTTTGGATTCCCTAGATAAAATTTGTGCAAATAATTTCATTTTGGCATCATAATAATCAACTTCCTCCAAATCAGTGAAATAATCAAACCTATCCATGTGTTTCCTAGTTGTGAATTTTTCCTCCCCATCGAAAAGTGATATTCTTTGTGCATAATTCTGTGGTAAGTCATGTAACACAACAAGTAAGGCCAATGGAGAAAATCTAGCATCCATAGGTCTAGGAGGGTTAGGAACAACAGGGGGATTTTGGACAATGATGGGAGTACGAGACTAGGAAGTTTGGATTAGAGGATTTCTTTTTTATGTCTTTATAGTATTTTGTAGATTTTTCCAAAGTGAATATAACAAGTAAGGCATAAGTATGTTTGGATTAATTTCAATCCGTTTCAAATCTAACTCAGACTTAGACCTTAAAATAGACTTTTAAAAATTTATTCCCAACTCAAAATCATCAAAACTAAGAAATTATTCTTGATTTTTAGAAGATGACCTTTCAACTTGAGAAGTACCCACTAGTTCTTTACCACGTCTTCTCCTAATTAAACTTTCTAGGTTTTCCACACTATATAAAATTTTAGAATCAGAGTTACCTCTTGTATGCACTCTCCTGAAAGCCATGATGTCGTCCTTTGGATACCTTCTTGAAAATAAATGTGGAGTATCCAGGGAAAATACACAACCGACCTCAAATGCAAGAACTTCTTCTTGTCCACAGAAATCCCATTTTCTTGAATTACTTTGTCATTCTCCCCAAGGAATATTTGAACTCTCATTCCTCGGAAATGGTGCCAAGATGTTAGCACTCACAATTTACCCCCGGTTTTTAAAGGATAATCCCAAGGTAACAACAAAACCAATCTTTAGGAAGAAAGTTGGCTTCTTTCTTTCCAGAGAGGGATCTCTCAATACTTTAACTCACATGCCATGAATATTTGCAAAACAAATCAAATATAATCATGAATGTGGATGAAACTGGTGCTCATTGGGCATGGAGTCATATATGATAGCAAATAATAACAGTGTTGTTGCAATGGAATTTAAACATAGGCAATGTAGCTACTTCTTTATAGTAAAAAAGTTGGTTGTCTGGTGATAAAGAGGAATTTAGAAGCAATCCATTAATATGGGCGTCTAACAAGGATGAATCCAATATTAAATTTAGAAGAATAGTTTTGTGAATACTTGAAAGCAAAGGATCATAGTATATGAGTATGAATTATAACCCAATATAGACTCATTCAAGTATGAAAAAAGATGACAAACTAAAAGGATTAGCATGATACACATTCACATAAAGAAGGGGAAAGTACAGACTGTAAAGTAAATAACACAATAATCTTTGTAAAATGCCCTAGACTATAAAGTAAATAACACAATAATCTTTGTAAAATGGCTTCTCGAATCTGAAATTTTATTAATATTTAGAACTCTCTTACAATACTCAATTTTTCTCATGGGTTCCAACCCTGAATACATTAAAAAATGGTACTTAAATACAAAAAACACTCCTTGATATGATAACTACTTCTATGTAACACCCCGGTTTTGACCCCGTTGCATTAATGTATATGATGTAAATATTATATCGATTCATGACAAGGAGCTCATGGCCAAGGCCATGTCATTGATTAATGTTTGGTATGTAGGTGATCATGGTTGATGCCTATGGTTTCTGTGCTAAGTCAAGTACATTTGTAAACATCATGTAAATATGCAAATTAATGAAGATCTGCAACCATCTATGTCAATGTAATGAATAATGAGATGGGGGCATGATTTTCCTAAGGATAAGGCGGTTGAAATGTTAACCTTGAGCCTGTTGGGGAAAATCCATGTGTCATGGGAAGAACCCATGAAAACTGTCAAGTTCTCTCTTTCTTGTCTTCTCTTCCCAAGCATTTATTCTACCAGAAGGTGGTTGAGGTAGTTATTGCTTGAAAGAAGAAGAGTACAGAAATTTTTGAATTGGGCAGAGCACCTAGTTTTGGAATGTCATGTTTTTATTGCATGGACAAGAAAACACCAGAACAGTATGCTAGTTTGACTCATGCGTTCAAGTTTGGATTTACTCTCATGTTTTGAGAGCTTCATGACATTCTGGCTCATCATCCATATTCATTCTCCATTCACAGGGAAGCTCTTCAGCAGCTGAGATCTTCTTGAGTGTATCCTTCATGTTTTGTGAGTGTTTAGTGACATTGTGGTAGCAGAGGAGCTCTACCTATGTGTATCCTTCACATTCTACGATTGTTTTTCCATTGGAAAGACTGTGATTGTTGCGTTGCAGTGCTATCTTAAACTACATAGTGTATGAGAGGCTTGTTACTCATGTTCTAGAGTAAACCTGTGTTGTAGAGCCTCCATGTGGTTGTTGTGTTGTGCAACCTAGTTTCGGTCTGAGCAACATACAATACTTAGGAATGGGAGAGACATAGAACATTCTTGATAAACCTAGTGTGGAACCTCATGATAAGATAAGAGTGGCTGGTAAAACTTCTATGCACATCCTGAACAGTACTGGAAGGAAAGGTGTAGGCTGAGGGACTATGGAGCAGGGAATGGGACACTTCCTTGTGTTGGGCATGTGGGCTATAGGGAAGTTGGGCTAGATAGGTCTTGCAGAGGTGTTCTTAGCTCTATAGATGAGATCACTAGCTTAGAAGCTCTTCTTTCCCATTTCCTTAAAATACCGATAAACCCAACTGGAAGGATGGCTTCGTTGGTATCCTGATAAACCCATCTATTGGCTTGGATGTGTCTTGATGTGCCTGACCTGGTGAGTAACCTTTGGTTGGACAGTCTGATAAACTCAACTGGGAATGTTGGCTTGGCTAGTTATCTTGATAAACCTAGTAGTGAGATGGCTTGACTGTGTACAATCTGATAAACCCATGTGTTGGCTTGACAGGTCCTTAAAGGTGAATGTTGGATTGACTATGTTCAGTCCGTGAGACCAACTATGAGATGGCTTGGCTAGGAATCCTGTGAAACCCACCTACTAGAATGTTTTACCTTGTAGCCTGATAAACCTAACTATGTTGGCTTGGCTGAGTGTTATTGCACCTTGGCTATGTATGAGTCTGCTAGTGTTCCCTTATTCCCTGAGAAAATCATGCATATCTCGGGGGTGGCAGTGTTGCTAAGAGACTAAGGAGCACATTGGCCTATGGTTGGGTGGAATGTTGCAGTGAAATATATGGTCACGGGACAAGTTCTGTTCAAGATAAGTGTTCTTATTTACATTACTATGTTATTCTATGCAATTGTATTTCTTATCTTACAAATTGCTTGATGGAATGTGATGAACATGTTGCTAGGTTAAATTGATGCATTGTTCCTTTGAGTAACTGCAATTATAGGAATCTATGTATGTTTTTCCATCATTGCATTTTGAACTAAGTTGCAGGGTAGATGGGCCAGATCGATAATGGCCTGAGTGATCAGATCAACCCAAGAATTCAATGGAAAAGCTGATTTTTCTGCTAGAAATATTCCTTTGCGCAAATTTTGCAGGTTTGCGGGATACAGGATGTCGTTTCACAGATTTTTGTTTCTGTAGATTCCTTTCTGCAAATTCCTCTCCACAACTTACGGGATGTGGGATGCAGAATCACGGTGTCACGATTTCCACATTCTCAATCCCGCCATCCAAATCTCTGCGCCGTCGATCTTCGCAAGATGATTCTCCGTCGTCGATCTGTTTCAGATGCAGGATGCAGGTGGAAGGAAGTGATATTGCAATTTTTGTAAATTTTCAACCCTGCAACTCAGGATTTCCACACCATTGATTTTTGTGGGTGAATTCTGAACTGTTGATTTGGATCCAGTCTCTGAGATCGTTTAGGATCATTGATTTCGGTCGTGTTTCTCTCCATCGTCTGATCTCCTATGATATCTTTCCTTGCAAATTGTTGAACTAATCTATGTAGGAAGACAGGAGGGAGCATGTTATTGTTGGAAATGTTGAGATGTGGTTCATGACCATGCCTTGTGTTTCAATGAACAGTGAAGGTTATCGATGAAAATTCCAATTCCGCATGATGATGGGGTATGTGTATGTGATAGCGTGGTATCAGAGATGCGGGTTGTATAATTGGGCCTAGCCGGACCAGAAACCAATCAAGATCACCCTCTAGTACCAACTTGTAGTACACTACAGTGTGGTATCTAAGCTACGGATTGTAGCATTGGGCCTGGATGGGCCGAGAATCAGTTAACCAGAGATTTCGGTTACAACATTGGGCCTAAATAGGATAGGTGACAGTAAGTAAATGCTTTTGATTTTGAATTATTGTGTGTCTAACAAATGGTGTTGATAACACATTTTTCATATTCATAGTATATTTTGGAAAAGTAAGTAGTGGTTCAGCCATGAGAACCCATGACAGATATGATGCTTAGGAATCCTACGAGCGTGTACGATATGCCATGGGAAAAAATGTTTGAGTTGGAAATGATAACATAGATTCTAATGGAAGGATATTTCAAGAGACATCGCCAGATATTGTAGCCACCATGAGAATCCTGATCAAATCTCAAGAAGAGCAGCATCAGTTGAATGCTGCTATGTTGCAAAGTTTGACAGACTTGTAAAGAAAGATAGACTCTGGATAGGGTACATTAAAACCTAAAGGCAGTAAGAGCGGTACCAAAAGAAGAAGAAGGAATGTTAGTAGATCCTCTGACTATGAGGAATCAAGTGGGGATTCTAGCTCTTCTTCTTGGAAGGGAAAGAGAAAGAGGCACCATAGGGATCGCTCTCGGGATGAATTTAAGAAGGCTAAGCCTCCTACGTTTGATGGCAAGATAAATACTGGACAACAATCTAAAGCTTAGCTTCTTGGGATAAAGAAGTACTTCCAAGTTCAAGATTATTCAGGGAACATGAAGGCAAGGGTTTCCATATTCAGTTTGAATTGAAGGGCATCCATTTGGTGGGAGCACTTCAAGCAAGTAAGGAGGATCAGTGAAAGAATACTTAAGTGGAAACGGTTCTAGAAGTATTTCAAGCAGAAATACCTCTTTGATAGGTATTATGATGACAAGATCAAAGAATTACATGAGATGAGATTGGGACAACCAACCATGGAAGAGTATGTGAACAGGTTCCTAGAATTGTTGAGATATGTCAAGTACATCAAAGATAAAAAAAAGTGAAGATCCAGCGTTTCCTGAGTGGGTTTCTTGAGTTTTACAAAGACAAAATCGAGTTTTATGAACCTAGAACTCTTGAAGAATCAATTAGGAAGGCTAAGTATTGCTATGAGCAAAGAAAAGGAAAACCTAATTACCATAAGACATGGAAAGACAAGAAGAATGAGAAGTCTGACCAAAGGAAGAAAGGTTTCAAACCTTCTACTTTCAGGAATCAGCAGAGGTATTCATCCCAAGCTGAAAAGCATCCAACTAGAGTGGCAGGAGAAAATCCAAGAGATCCACAGTAGATCAAAGAACCACTCCAATGTTGGAGATGTGGAGGATCCACATGCGCAAGAATTGTGCACTCGAGAATGAGAGTGCAAGGCCGACTTACAACATTCAAGAGGCAGAAATAGTGGGTCAATTAGCAAGGGTTGTCCCTAGGATTTATGCGGCGCTGGAGGACTGCCAGGAAGATCACCATTCAATGGTGGTTGAAGTTGTAGGTAAGATTGCTGAGAAATATGTTTCTATTTTGATTAACCCTGGTTCTACTCACAATTACATTACTCCTATAGTAGTGGATATTTGTGCCCTTAAGAAAGCAAAGCATAGCGAATGATGGTTAGTTCGGCTAGCTACTAGAAATAAGAGAAAGGTTAGTGAAGTCGTAGAGAAATTTCCATTGGTTATGAATGGGTTGGTCACTTGTGTAGATCTGAATGTTCTACCACTTGGTTCCTATGATTTTCTCTTCGGAATGGATTGGTTAGAAGCTCACTGAATGAATATTGACTATTATAATAAGGTGTTTGAGTGCTTGCATGAAGAAGGTAAATTAAGGATTGTGAAAGGCATTCCAAACGTGATTTCTATGAGGCAAATTTTGGAAATGCATTTGAAGAAATTCTGTAGGAAAGGTTTTTAGTTGTATGCAACTCATATTTTGGAGGCAACAGCAAATGAAACTCCTAGGTTGGAGGAATTTCATGTGTTGCAGGAATTCAGGGATATGTTTCCTGATGAGATTCTAGGGATTCCTCCAAAGAGGGACATTTATTTCACAATTGAACTTGTGCCAAGAGTAGCACTAGTGTCCAAGACACCCTATAGAATGAGTACACAAGAAATGCTAGAGTTGAATATGCAACTGCAAGATTTGTTGGAAAAGAAGTACATCAGACCTAGCATGTCTCCCTAGGGAGCACTGGTTCTGTTTGTAAAGAAGAAAGATGGTACAATCAGATTGTGTATTGATTACAGAAAGCTGAACAAAGTCACAGTAAAGAACAAGTATCCTTTGCCTAGCATTGATGACCTCTTTGATCGAATGAGAGGGGAAAAGGTATTTTTTAGGATTTACTTGAGGTCGGGTTACCATCAGGTGAGAATCAAGGATGAAGGCATTCATAAGACAATATTTAGAACAAGGTATGGACATTATGAGTTTGTAGTGGTACCATTTGGTCTCACAAATGCACCAGCTACATTTATGTTCCTTATGAATAGTGTCTTCAGCAGGTATTTGGACAAGTTTGTTCTTGTTTTCCTTGATGACATTCTTGTTTATTCTAAGAATGAGGAAGAGAATGAAGAGCATTTGAGATTGACATTGAAATTTCTTAGGGAGCATTGGTTCTATGCAAAACTGAGCAAGTGTGACTTCTATAGAGATATAATTCAGTATTTGGGTCACATTATCTCAAAAGAGGGTATATCTGTGGACCTTGACAAGATTGAAGCCATTATGAATTGGCCTACTCCAAGAAATGTAACAAATGTAATATCTTTTATGGGACTTGTAGGATACTATAGGAGATTCATTGAAGGATTATCCAAGGTTGCACATGGCATCACTTCTTTGCAAAGGAAGGGAATAAAGTTTGAATGGACAGTGAGGTGTGAAGAAAGATTCCAGCAGTTGAAGAATCTTCTCACTAGTGCATTAGTTTTGAAAGTTGCAGACCCAATGAAAGATTTTGTGGTGTGTACCGATGCATGTGGTCAAGGGAATGGAGGAGTCCTTATGCAAGACAACCACGTTAGATGTTATGAGTCAAGAAAGTTGAAGGAGAATGAGAAGAACTATTCTACTCATGATCTGGAACTTACAGCCATAGTACATGGTCTCAAGATGTGGAGGCATTACTTGATTGGTAGAAGACTGGAGTTAAGGATAGACCATTGCGGTTTGAAGTATTTGCTTGATCAGCCTACTCTAAATGCTAGGCAATCTAGATGGATGGAGTTTTTATGTGAGTCTGACTTTGAAATCAAACACATAAAAGGAAAAGAGAATAGATAGCTGATGCACTCAGTAGGAAGGTGCAGGAAATGCACATGGCATCTCTTAGTATTTTCCAATTAGATTTGAGGCAACATATTGTTAATCATACTACTAGAGATGAAATGTATGTGCAAGTAAAATACAAATTGCAGCAACAAGGTCTTGAGAAGAAGTATGAGGTATATAAGTTGGAAGAAGATGGACTTCTTACTTATAAAGGTAGAATTTAGATTCCAAATGTAGCATATTTGAGGAGAGTTGTTATGGATGAGATCCATCAAGCTCCATATCCTAGTCACCCAGGATATCAGAAGACAATTTCTACAGCCTGAAAGAAGTACTTTTGACTAGGTATGAAAAGGGACATGGCTGAATATATTTCAAGGTGCATGAAATGTCAGCATGTAAAGGTTGAGCATCAACACCTTGCGGATTTGTTGCAGCCTTTTCCAGTTCCAGAATGGAAATGGGAAGTTATTTCCATGGATTTTATTACAGGATTTCCAATGACTTGGAGACAACATGATTCTATCATGGTTGTGGTGGACAAGTGTACAGAGGCAACACATTTTATACCGGTTAAGTCTACGCATAAGACTAATGACATTGCAAAGATCTTCATGAAGGATATTTTCAAATTGCATGGATTGCCAAAGGAAATAGTCGCTGACATAGATGTCAAGTTCACTTCCAATTTTTGGAAGGGGTTGTTTGCGGATTTGGGTACAAAGTTGAACTTCAGCACTACTTACCATCCTCAAACTAATGGGTAGACAGAGAGGGTAAATCAAGTGCTAGAAGACATGCTTCGCATGTATGTGGTGGACAAACCAACCAAGTGGAAATATTATATACACTTGGTAGATTTTTCCTATAACAATGGACAACAAGCATCCTTGGGGATGAGTGCATATGAATCTTTGTATGGCAGAAGATGTAGGACACTAGTGACTTGGGATAATCCAGTGAACAGGGTTGTGCTTGGTCTAAAATTGCTGAAGGAGATGGAGAAAGAGGTTGTAAATATTAAGAAAAATATGAAGGCATCCTAGGGAAGACATAAAATCTATGTTGATAAGCATAGAATGAACAGAAAGTTCAGCATTGGGGATCATGTTTGCCTTAGAGTGAGGGAAAAGAAGAGTTCCTTGAATATTGGGAGTTGTGCCAAGCTATCACCCAGATACTGTGGGTCATTTAAAGTGCTTGGAAGAATAGGGCTATTTGCATATAGACTTTCATTTCCTACTATCACTAGGGCTCATAATGTTTTTCATGTTTCTTTGCTTAAGAAATATATACATGACCCAAACCATGTGATAAATTTAGATGTGATTCAGGTGGAACCTGAGGGAGAGTTCCAAACTGAGCCAATGCGAATCCCCTACAGGAAGGCCACCATGCTCCAAAACTGAGCCATAGCACAGGTAAAGGTGCAATGGGACCACTACAGTCCTGAAGAGGCTACGTGGGATCTGCAGGATGCCATGTGATTTGCACATCCATTTTTTTTCAATTCTGCGGAGCACTAAGGCCTGAGGGATTGTGGAGTAGAGAAGTGGACACTTCCTTGTGTTGGGTGTGTAGGAATTAGGGAAGCCAGGCCAGATAGGTCTTGTGGAGGTGTTCTTAGATCTGCAAATGAGCTCACTAGCTTAGTATCTCTTCCTTCCCATTTCCTTAGAAGCCTAATAAAACCAACTAGAAGGATGGCTTAGATGGTAGCCTGATAAACCCATCTGTTGGCTTGGATGTGTCTTGACATGCCTAACTTGGTGAGTAACCTTTGGTTGGACAGTCTAATAAACCCAACTGTGAATGCTAGCTTGTCTAGTTAGCTTGATAAACCCAACAGTGAGATGGATTGACTATGTACAGTCTAATAAACCCATGTTTTGTCTTGAGGGGTCCTTAAAGGTGAATGTTGGCTTGACTATGTTTAGTCTATGAGCCCAACTATGAGATGGCTTGGATAGGAGGCTTGTGAAACCCATCTGCTGGAATGTTTTACCTTGCAGCCTGATAAATCCAACTATGTTGGCTTGGCTAAGTGTTATTGCACCTTGGCTATGTATGAGTCTGCTAGTGCTCCCTTATTCCCTGAGGAAACCATGCCCATATAGGGGGCGGCAGAGTTGCTGAGAGACTAAGGAGCACATTGGCCTATGGTTGGGTGGAACATTGCAGTGACATACCTGGTTGTGGGACAAGTTCTGTTCAAGATAAGTGTTCTTATCTATGTTACTATGTTATTCTCTGCAATTGTATTTCTTGTCTTACAAATTGATTGATGGAATGTGATGAACATGTTTCTAGGTTGAATTGATGCATTGTTCCTTTGAGTAACTACAATTATAGGAATCTATGTATGTTTTTCCATCATTTCATTTCGAACTAAATTGCAGGGTAGATGGGCCAGATCGGTAATGGCCTAAGTGATCAGATCGATCCAAGAATTCAGTGGAAAAGCTGAGTTTTCAGTTGGAAATATTCCTTTGCACAAAGTTCCAGGTGTGCGGGATGCGGGATGCGGAATTCCATTTCTCATATTTTTGTTTCCACATATTCCCTTCTGCAAATTCCTCTCCACAACTTGCGGGATACGGGATGCAGAATCGTGGTGTCACGATTTCCACATTCTCAATCCCGCCATCCAAATCTCCACATCGTCAATATTCATGGGATGATTCTCCATCATCGATCTATTTTCGATGTAGGATGCGGGTTGTGGGAAGTGGTATTGCAAGTTTTGTAAATTTTCGACCCCGCAACTCAGGCTTTCCGCACCATTTATTTTTTTGGGTGAATTCCGAACCGTTGATTTGGATCCAATCTACGGGATCGTTTACGATCGTTGATTTCCATCGTGCTTATCTCCACTGTTTGATCTCCTCTGAGATATTTCCTTGCATATTTTTGAACTTATCTATGGAAGACGGGAGGGAGTGTGACAGTGTTGGAAATGTTTAGATGTGGTTCATGACCATGCCCTGTGTTTCGATGAACAATTAATGTTCTTGATGAAAATTTTAATTCTGCGTGATGATGGGGTATGGGTACATGACATTCTATGCTCAAAATAGAAAAAATAACTACCTTATTACATTTTTCATTCTAACACCTAACTAACTAACCACTTCATAAATTTATTAAAAAATTTAAATAAACTAGTCATAATAACTCTCCAGATTCATTCATTGATGCAACTTGTATTTTGTTTCCTTTACTACTGTACAACTTTGCTTGGAAAGCATATTTAACTATTTCCTTATATAGAATGTAGTTCAAGTAAGGCCTATGTTTTATAGCCTTGACAATAATCATGTTCGATATCAAATGTCTTTCCCCCTACAGTGGAAATTTCCCAGTCAATTGTTTTGTCAATTTATCATTTTTATCCAAGAGATCTTTTCATTTATTTTCAAACACTTACCTTTCTTCCTCATTCTTCAAAGCTCCATATATTATAAGTTTTTGTTTTGGTTTCTAAGACCAATAGTTTCCAACTCTTTCAAACTCACCTAGGACATGGGTTGCACATGAGATTCTTCATTTGACTGTGCAACAGGTTGAATTACCTGTACCTAAAGCTCTTTCTTTTTATTTTCGATCTCTTTCTCCAAAATAGAATGTTTTATTTCAAAACTTTTACATATTCCATCAAAAGAAACTTTTCTTTCTCCCACTCTTTTCTTTCATCAAAAAACATCAAAAGTTTGGCTTTGCAGTCACTTAAGTCATCAATCAATATCTCTTTTTCTTTCTCTAACTTAGTCAACTTTGATTCTTGAATAATTTGTGTAGCATGGATATTTAATTTTTTCTTCAGGAATCAGATTGCGTTTTAATTTTTCCTGCAATAATTTTCTGAGTAACTTCTCCCTTATTTGCTTCACTATCAACAACCAACAAATCTCCTTGGAGATTCTTAATTTGTTGTTAGTGGAACTTATTTTCCACCTTTTTCTTCCTTAATTGATTTTCTATTTTTGTTTTGGCGGACTGTAGTGCGGACACCTTTAGAGTATCCTTCATCAAATCACTGTAGATTACTTCTCCAGTTTGTTTGTGCAAGTGAATCATATTTGGGACTGGAATTTTCTCTAAATTCAATCTCATTTATGCCACCATGTTTTTAGTAGCCACTGATAAGTTTTAAGTATTATGAGTATGGTCCTTAACAGTTACTAAAGAAAAATATTTACTAGAGATATTCCTGACATCGGCATATAACTTTAGAGACTCATCTAAGGATGTCTCCCTATTATCTCTTTATTTATCATACAACTCAACCCTAGTTTTAAATATATCAATAGATCCTTCAGGAGTGTCTGAGAATGCATATTATTTCACCTCAAAGGATGGTCCTTTGACCTTCTTTGTATTTTTCTTTCCTTCATTCTTAATCACTTCTACCAGCTCCACTTCATTCTCATTATTTTCCCTTTTTTATGTTTCTAAACTTCCTTCTTTTTCTATTTCCATTGCATATGAGAAAGTATTTCTATTAGTCATCTCTGAATGAATTTCAATGGGGGTAATCACCTCTGTTGTTGTAATCATAGCCAATGGATCCAGTTGTTTGACACTTACATCCTGTACTAGAGATGGATGATCTTGCTGCATAACCTCTTCATCCTTCGTTAGTGAGGGATAGTCTGACCAATTCGCTTTCTCAGCCCAACCCTCAACTTCTTGGTGTTCAAAAGGTTTGTTCTTATTTACCTGTCTTCTTATTGAGATGATATGATGTGGATCATAGTTCATTACAGTATCTATTTGAAAATCCATCTCTGTAAGAAAATTTTCCATGATAGGAAGTGCAACATTTCTCTTTATGAAAAAGGGTCCAATCACCAAGGAAATTTTATCTCTGAAGCTCTTCTAAATATGATGAAATTTTCATTCTAAACTATCAGCTTCTGTCTCACTAGCTCCAAGGAAAAAATACGAGGAGTGAGGAAAGATGGAAGAATTTATGGCTCATAAGTAAAGTCATATACTTTGATAATTGTATGCTCCTCCAACAAGAACCAATATCCTATTTTCCTGTCTGGGGAAAACTGTAAGGCTTCTTTCATTATTGGTAGTACCCTCGGTAATTTATCTTGGAAAATGACCTGGTAGATTTATACCATTAAGAAATTCATATATTTGAAGAAACTAATGTTGATTTCATCTATAGGGACCATCTTTGGAAATTGTAAATTCTCCTCATTAATGAACAAGAACATTCTGACTAAATAAGACTGAAATATGAAGTGTTTAGTGCTGTGGAAATTCACTATCTGAGAGTGAATATTTTCTTCCAAGAATTCATCAAATTTAAGGCATAATGACTGGGAATACTGTGACTCATACCTACTTGTGATGATTCTAAATAAAAGGCTCATCGTCAACTCAGGAATGTACCTATTAGTATCAATACCTAAAAACTGACTCATTAATTAAATAATCAACTTAGTTTCCTCATGAAATAAGCTAACATCTAAAGGAAAGGATTGGTTATGAAGAGATGCATCTAACCTGAAACAACTGATGAAAAAGGATTGCTTATGTTCAATGGTTAATTCTTAAAAGGACTGAATTAGGTCTTATTTGTTAAAGTATTCTCGGCCTAGGGTAAATGAAGAAGGGATTATAAGTGAACCCTATATGAATAAGGAATTAACATGAGATATAATTTTAATTTTGGTCGAATCCATGACCACTCTTTCAGAGGAGGAATAGTTAGACGCACACCACTCAACAAAATATGGAAGTTTCAGGTTTTGTTCTGGATTGAAGAAGTAAATATGGGAATTTAAAACACCATGTAAATTTGTACCCTGGTCCTTAAATTATTTTATATTAGTTTTTAATAGATTAACATGGCCAAAGGACAAATAAGTATAAAAAATTTCATTATCTCTATCTTCAAAAACTTCCTCAATTTACTAGAACTCTAAAACATGAGATTATATTTCTCCTCCACTCTCCATATGTAAATACTATTTGGTGGGTAAAATGTGGCCTACCTGGTAAAACAATGGGTGGAGAAGTATCTATCTGGCCTAGATTTATCCACGCAGAACAATTTTTTTCTTCTCCAATCCACAAAAATACAAATAGCTTTCAACCATGTGCCTTTACCTTTTATAGTATTTTTCATAGTGGCATCCTCTAACATATTTCATGAAAATATCATAGGAAAATACTTCTTTTTCCATAGATCTAGTTCACCTTTACTTTGAGTCGTCGTTGATCGTTGATTAACCTTCTTTTCCTAAATCCGTTTCCATACCTATTTTCTATCTTCCCTGCAATTTTCAACATCGTATCTTTTAATAGCCATTGATCTCATAGAATTCAAATCTTGGTCATTGATTGATGTTTCATTTTAATGATTCCATCAACTCTAACCAATAATAATGTGTGAATATTACCCCAGTGGACTCAACCTCTTCCATGGATCTTTACCAGTCATCAATCTCAACCATTGATTAATGATACCCTTTAACAAATTCTGTTGATATCCCTTATGAATTCCTATGTGTATCTTCTGACAGCAGAATATCCCTAGACTGTTGATCTCTTTATCTTTAAATATTTGCCTTTGATCAAAGTGGGCCCTTTAACACATTTCATTGAACCTAGAATTTAATTCTTCAGCACAACTTTCATCAGTGGAATCATCTCCCATCATTTATCTTTCCAAGCATCAATCCTCACCATCGATTAATGTTGGGTTTAAAAATTATGTTGATCGAGTCAACTTGGTTTTATTCATGCATCTTCCCTTATCGGAATCCTCATGCATCGTAGATCCTTTTCCTCTTTAAATCCCCACTGTATATCTATGTAGGCCATAAACATTTCCGTAAATAGGAAAAGTTTATTTCTCCGCGCAAGTCTCACCAACCAAATCATTTCCTATCGTAGATATCTTTTTTAATTTTTTCCTAACCGTAGATATAGGATACCCTTTAAACCTTTTCACTGATTATCAAACTTAATTTTACCTTGCATCTCTTGGTGCCATATTGAATGCCAACCATCAATTCCCCTTCCAGAAGATATGAACTTTCTAATCCTTTAAGTCTATGCCATGGGCACTTATTTTTCATTTTTAAGCCTATTTCAAAATACCAACCCATGATTTTTCAAATAAATACAGGTTTTGACTTTAGATTTAGAACTTTAAAAATACTCTAATCACCTTCTAAGCACACCTTTGGTCATGTCATCAAAATTTTCTCTGCCATATCTTATTTCTCCTTTAGCCTAGGCCATCCAACTTCTAACCAAAATGGTGCTACCACATTGAATAAAGAACATATTTATAAAATAGTGGGGGGAGAGAGAGAGATAATGGGTCCCTAATGAAGAGAGAATGTAAGCTAAGTGGATTCTAGTCATATTTGGAATTGAAAGAGGAGCCTGAATAATCAAACACTAAAAATCACCAATAATGAGTTTCATAAGGTCTAACGGAGAGAGGAATGGACTAAATGTAGTTTGTGGGGTATAGATAATTTTTCAAGGGATCTACAAAGGATCTCTCTCAATAATATACATACTTTGGAGTTGCATATGTGTCCCCACACTACCTAGAAATATGTTTTCATCTAGGGAATCCCTTATATAAATGGGGTACCATAATTACTTGATGATAGCCCCAATCACAGGGTTCATCCCCATAAAAACACATCAAAAAAGAGGAAAAGTATTTTCATTTTGTTTCCTCTAAAGAAAAATGAAGGCCATGTTGATTTCTAACCATCATCAAGAGTCATTCTTCAAGAGAATGGGGGAATTGGTGAGGGACCAGCGGGTTGATTAACATTCAGTTGAGGACCAAAGATCATCCTGGGGATGAGAACCATTCTCTAGGAGAATGGAGTACCTAGTTAGGGACCGAGGGTGTTGATCAAAATAACTCAATGTAGGACTGAAACTCAACCCAGGTATGAGATCCATTCTTTAAGAATGGAGGCACTTGGTCAATTACCAGTATGTTGAACTCAATTGATATTTAGTGTGGGGTTGAAGAACCTATTCAGGTACTACGAGGTCATATATTGGATCTAGGAAAATGAGTTTTTTCTCTCCATGGTTAGTGGGATATATAACATTCTCAAGGGCCTAGCCAACCCTTGTTTATATAAAATGAGAAAGATATATAAAATGAATAATCTTCCTTATTTATGATTATGTACTTTGAGTTGGTATGTGTGGATCATGAACACCAAGAAGAGTTATTGAGATGACTAGTTGTTGTCATGGAACCTCCTTGAAGGACCAAGAAACCCATTGATGGTCTAAGTACCAACAAAAGATTAAAAATATGAAAAGGCTAAAATATCAAAAGATTAAAAGATCAAAATGTTAAAGGACCTCAAAATATCAAGATACCAAAAAGATATTAAAATCCCCTAAGGGAGGTCTCATTAACTTATATAGTTGTCTCTCATTGGTGGACTACAAATAAAGAATCATTCTCATTTTGAGATACATAGTACATGTGGTCTCCATAGTTGAGCCAATAAGTTGTTTTTGGGTTTATTGTTGGTTCAGAATTCTGGTTCAAAGTTAAAAGGTAGTCACAAGCCTTACTAATCTTCTCTCCACTTAGCTGCACCCTAGCAAAGGGTATTCTTAAAAAATTCAATCCCTAAATAGGGCACCTTTATAGCAATTGACCCCTATTAGGGCCTATTTACAACTACCAATACCTTTTAAGGGAATCTTCTTAATAGCAGAGCCCTAATAGGGTCACCTCCTAGAGGTTGAGCCCTGTTTAAGGTCTTTATACACTCAACTGAGGTTGATTGGGGATTGTTCTAGGAAGGATGAGTTTGATTGGGGACTATTCCAGGAAGCTAGAAGCCTTGTAAAGGCTAATACTCAACCATCAAATTTATTGGGTACTTATTTCAATCAACATCACAGTTAACAATAGTCAACAGCAACTCATTCTTGGTCAATACAACCATTTTACAGGTGATTTAGGTTTGGATCAGTTAAACTGGGGTAGTATTCATGAACATGATATTCATTCTCCAAAAGGACTT